>ML242470.1:50612-70385 GCA_005239495.1 Nicotiana undulata | reverse complement strand
CAGCAGTAATACTTTGATTATTTATAGAGGCCGTTGGTTGAGTCCATGATACAATTCTGATCCAACTTTTCCTTAGTAGACATGTTTGATTGTAACTCAACTTCCTTCCTCTATTCCTGTCCTAGCTGAAATCAACTTCTGTCTTCTCTATCAATTTGCAACCTTTTCGTATTAGGAGACATTCTCTTAGTTCTTTGATATTTAGCAAACTCTAATATCTCCTAGATTTGTACGATTTGTGATCCAACTGCTTCATATAGAAGTGTGTGCTATGATGGACCTGGTTCAACTGGACACATGTTGTCAATCTTCAAAACCCATTCAGTGATATGGGCCAACAAATTCCCCCTTTTTGATGATGACAAACTCTGTGCATTTGTCCTGTATACACATCCAACACTTTGTATTTTTGTGAGCATTAATCATCAAGAACCAAGTTCATTAGGTTATAAATATCACTTCAAAATATTTTTCAAAAAATGAAACAATAACTGGAGCACATCTTTCCCCTTTTGGCATCATCGAAAAGTTGCAAAGTGATACTTATCAGTAATTAATTCTTACTCATGGCTAATTTAGGCAACTGCAGGTGCAAACATGATTAATCAACACAAGAAACCAAAAATGTAAGCTAAATCATAAATAGTGACATTTACAAAACACCAAGCTTCCATTTAATTAACATGGTTGATCAACACCGAAACAGATTAAAAAAAAGACAATCAAAACATGAGTACAATAGAATTAAAAAACTGAAACAAACAACTAAACACAGTCCTGAACTGGGAACTTGAAAGGATAGAAGGGGGTAGTTCTGGAAATTCCTAAGTTTGGGGTGGTGCAGACGAGGCAGGACTCTTGGTTTGGAGAAGAGACAACATTTGGTGTAAGACACCCTCATTTTTCTCCTTCTCCTTGGCTAATTCAGCTTTGAGAGCGTCACGCTCACCTTCTACCTCATCTAAGCGAGTCTTCAAGCGAAGGATCTCCATATCTTTTTGCTCACTATCTTGCACCTGAGTACGGACCTTGCTGTTAACCGGTTGCTTCCGAGATGAACCAGGTTCATCTGCCGGGGCACTGATAGTGTAATCACAAGACAACAAAGTGTCCTTCCCAAAGAAATCCTTAGCAGTAGCCATTTCAGCCTTCTTTGTGGGAACTCCAAAATGACCCAGAACTATAGTAAGTATAAATCCATAAGGAATCGCATGGGCCTTGGTGCCATTTACCACCCTGTCCAAGAGCTGGATGATCAAAGATGGCCAATTGATCTACTTGCCTCTATATAAGCATTCCATGAGCGTTAGATCCATATAGTTGCAATGTGCCTGCGCTCTTGTCTTGGCAGCAGAAATTTAATCACAAACTCAAAGAACAGCTTGTGTTCAGGCTTCATCTCGCTTTTGTACACTGCCCAGGGCTCATGCTCTTCTTCATTGTCACAAAAGAATCTAGTGATGGTAAGTGCTGAGGCCATTCTATCCAAGCAACGCCATTTCTACCTTGTATAATCATCATATCCCTCAGATGGAATGTCTAGAATGACTCCCAGTTCTTGTGCATCAAAAGAGACTTCAACTCCCCTGACCAATGATGTAACCCTTCCTCCAATCATAGTTGCATTCCCCATGAATTCCACTACTTCAGTTCTGACTAGCCTGCCCTCAAAGCGAAGGACCATGTCCTTCCAGCCTTGAGCCGCCAGAAAATCCACTAAGTACCTCATACCTGGCTCCTCCAGGTCTTTTAGCAATTTTCCTTTAAAAATATGTCGCTTGCCAAACATGGCAACTCTGTCCATCGACACTTCTCCAACCTCCTTCTCATCATCACCACTCAAATCAGGATCATTATCTTTCTCAACAATCTGAACTTTCTTCTTCGACTTTACCTTGGACCGTGTCCTTGTAGATGTACCCACGGTGGTAGCAGACATAGGTGCTGACTTCTTTGAGGAAGTCTTAGTCTATTTTTCCTTGGGTGTCTTGACCACCACTGGAGTAACTTCTTCATTCTGTTGGACCAGTTCCAACATCTCATCAACAACAATAGCCTTAACAGGCGCTTTCCCTTTCTCAGCTCTCTTTCTATTGCTCTCTTGAAGAGCTTTTTCCATCTTTTCCTATTCTTCACGAATAGTATTTCTCGTAGCTCGTACCCTTGGAACAGGTACACGAACATACTCATCAGTTTTCCTTTTCTTTGAGGCCTTAGACTTGATGGACTTAGGAGTCCTCCTCTTCTTGGGGTTGTATGAGTCCCCCAGTTTCTTAAGTCACTCAGCCAAAGTTTCTTCCCCAGAAGAAACACGATCATCATCCTTCATAAGCTGTTCTAATCCAGCAGCATCATCCTCTACTTCATTAGTTCCCCATAAAACTACGACATCATCTTCAAGATTATCAAGAATGGGGCCACAAATACTGAGTATGGAACCATCCTTCCCAGAACCCCTCACACCTACATCTCCCTCATTCTCACTAATTTTCCCAGGTTTTCTTGGCCTTCTTGGCACTTCCACATCCACCACAGACCCAACCAGCACATATCTATTTTCAGAATTTAACACATAGGTAACATCAGGATTACCTTTCTCAGCACTTGACGAACCAGGTGCATCGTCCTCTTGTGCTGATTTAAATGATTCAATGGATGAATAAGGATTAGGTTCTTCTTCAGCCTGTAATAAATCTTCCAAGAACTTTGCTCGTGACCCTGAAGCCACAAATTTGCGTGCAAGAACCTTGACACGACGGGGTTTTGGGGCTGGAATAGGGTTTGGTGTAGTTCTTAGAGCCTCATGGTATTCAGGGGTTTCAGGTGTCTCGGAGGATTCAGAACTATATACCGGTGGGGAATCAGACTCATATACTCCTTCATCGTAGTCACGATTTTGAGAATCAGATGAAGCAGACGACATTTTTTGAAAAGTTTTGAGAGAAAAAGAAGAAAGGGAAAAAAACAGTGAAGATTTGAGTGTTAAATGACTTGAACAGGGTTCGTCTATAGCTTTATTCACTATGGGTAATGATGGCCTATTTATAACTTGTGGTTGGGGTAATTGTAACGAACGAGTATTAACACAAGTAGGATACTAATCGATTAAGGACTGTCAGTGATTTAACATGGATTAGACCGTTTCTTTCCCCATAAAACTAGGCTAATTTAATGAGACGGAACTTCTTGAAACTGGTTCATTTTGGGTAAGTACAAGAATTTGAACTGAACCATAAAAGGATAGAGTCCTACTCATGTATGACTGTAGTTGAATTAATACATGTATGGAGATGAAAACGTACCTTGTCAGTTATGTGAACCAGCATGGATGAACCAGGTTCATCCTAAAAAAACATTATTTTGCCTCAATTCACAAATAGTGAAACATCATTAGCAACTAGGGAATCATATTAATACATGGCAGAAGAGTATGACAACAAAGACATAGTGCTGAGCAATGATTAATCTGTTTAAGTACCCTAATTAAAATTTCTAGCCATAAAACTTTCTCCTTTTTTTGGTATCAATAGGTGATCTTAATCATCCCTAATTCAAGCATGTTTCTCTCATAATGCTCCCCACTTAATGCTTTGGTAAATATATCATCAATTTGATGATCAGTGGCACATAATACAATTGAGATCATCCCCTTCTCATAATTATCCCTCAGGAAATGGTGCCTAACATCTATGTGCATAGTTCTCTTGTGATGAACCAGGTTCTTAGTCATACCTAGCGTTATCACAGTAAATAGGAATGCATCCCACATCTATGCCAAAGTCCAGGAGTTATTGCTTAATCCAAAGCAATTGAGCACAACAAGAGGCTGCAACCACATATTCAGCCTCAGCAGTAGACAAGGCTACTGAATTTTGTTTCTTGGTTGCCCAAGATACAAGGCAGGAGGCCCAAAAAGTGAGCCATACCTGAAGTACTTTTCCTGTCAACCAGGAAACCTGCATAATCAACATTAGCATATCCTACAAGTTCAAATCTACTACCTTTAGGATACCAAAGGCAAAAATCAGTAGTATCCTTCAGATATCTCAAGATTCTCTTCATTGCAGTGAGATGGGACTCCTTTGGATTGGTTTTAAACCTAGCACATAGTCCCACACTGAACATGATATCAGGTCTACTTGCAGTAAGATATAGTAGAGATCCAATCATCCCTCTGTACGTCTTCTGATCAACGGATGAACCAGGTTCATCCACATCTAATTTAGTAGCTGTGGCTATTGGGGTATCTATCTCCTTTGAATCTTCCATTTTGAACTTCTTGAGGAGTTCTCGCACATACTTTTGCTGATGAATCATTGTTCCATGTGGAGTTTATTTGATTTTCAGACCCAAGAAAAAGGTTAGCTCACCCATCATACTCATTTCAAACTCACTCCCCATTAGTGTAGCAAATTCCTTGCTGAGCTTCCCAGTTGTTGCCCCAAATATGATATCATCAACATAAATTTGTACAATCAGAAGATTTTTTCCCTTTTCCTTTAAGAACAAAGTACTGTCTATTTTGCCTCGTTTGTACCCATGTTCCAGCAGGAATTTTGACAATCTCTCGTACCAGGCTCTAGGTGCTTGCTTGAGACCATAGAGAGCCTTGTCAAGTTTATATACATGATCAGGTGATTCTTTGCTTTCAAAACCAGGAGGTTGTCTTACAAATACTTCTTCCTTCAAATAGACATTGAGAAAAGCACTCTTTACATCCATCTGATGCAAAGTGAATTCCATGTGTACAGCAAATGCTATAAGAAGTTTGATTGCCTCCAATCTTGCAACAGGAGCAAAGGTCTCATCATAATCAATTCCCTCTTCTTGGCTGTATCCTTGAACAACCAGTCTTGCCTTGTTTCTAGTAACAGTTCCATCCTCATCAAGTTTATTCCTGAAGACCCACTTGGTGCCAATTATTGATCTGTCCAGTGGTCTAGGTACCAAGTGCCATAGTTGACTTCTTTCAATTTTATTCAGCTCTTCTTGCATAGCAGTTACCCAGTCAACATCTTTCAGGGCTTCAGCAATGTTCTTTGGTTCAATCATGGATAGGAATGCATCAAACGCACACAGATTTTTCAAGGAGGATCTAGTTTTGATTCCAGATCTCAGGTCTGTTATGATGTTCTCAAGAGGGTGAGAACTCTGATATCTGTGTGGTTTGAGAGCCAGTTGTTCACTTCTGGATTGTTCCAAGTTGTCTTGTTGCAGTGGAACAAGATCAGGACCAGTGTTTTCATGAGAGATTCCCCATGTCGAGTTGCATGGGGTTGTTGAACCTGGTCCATCACCTATTCCATCTCCCATAGGTGCTTCAATGTAGTCATTGCTCCTCACCAGTCTAAGCTCCTAATCTTCTGGTTCATATCTCTCAGATAAAGTGTTAGTTTCATCAAAGACAACATGTACACTTTCTTCTACACACATAGTTCTTTTATTGTATATTTTATAAGCTTTGCTATGTGTAGAATATCCCAAGAACACTCCCTCATCACTTCTGGGATCAAATTTTCCTAAAGAATCTTTGCCATTATTATGCACATAACACTTGCATCCAAAAGCCCTAAGATGGGATATGTTGGGCTTTCTCCCTTTAAGTAATTCATAGGGAGTTTTCTCTACCAGAGGTCTGGTCATGCATCTATTGATAATATAACATGCAGTGTTAATTGCTTCTGCCCAGAAGCTGTGAGGTAGTTTGCTTGATAGAAGCATGGTTCTTGCCATGTCTTCAAGAGTTCTGTTTTTCCTTTCAACAACCCCATTTTGCTGTGGGGTTCTAGGAGCAGAAAAATTGTGATTCACACCATGTTCATCACAGAACTCAGCAAACTTAGCATTCTCAAACTCAGTACCATGGTCAGATCTAATGGATGCTAGTTGATGTCTTAATTGATTCTGAATCTTCTTGACAAATGAGGTGAACATTTCAAATGCTTCATCCTTAGATGTCAAGAACAAGGTCCAAGGGAACCTTGATAAATCATCTACTAGTACCATAACATATATCTTTCCACATCTACTTAGAGTTCTCATGGGACCACAGAGATCCATATGAACCAGTTCCAACGACCTGGTGGTACTGACCATTTTCTTACTTTTGAAAGAAGACCTTACCTGCTTCCCCCTTGCACATGCCTCACAAACCTTGTCTTCTTTGAACTTAATGTTAGGAAGCCCTACCACTAAGTCCTTAGAGACCAGCTGGTTAAGTTGAGTTAGACTTGCATGCCCAAGTCTTTTGTGCCACAAGAGGGGATCACTGTCCAACACACTAAGGCAAGTGAGTTCATTGTCAAACAGTATGGACAAGTCAATGGCATAGATATTGTTCATTCTTTTTCCCTGCAAAACAATCTTGTCACTAAGCAGGTTTATCACAAAACATTTTGTGGAAGTAAAAGCGACAAGGTTACCTTTGTCACACAATTGTGACACACTGATAAGGCTATATTTCAAGCCATCTATCAGATACACATGTTCAATTGAACGTGTGTCATCTTTACCTACCTTGCTGACCCCTATTATTTCACCTTTCTTTCCGTTTCCAAACGAGACATTTCCTCCTTTGAGGTTTTCAAGTGAAAGGAACTGTTCCTCTTTCCCAGTCATATGCTTAGAACAACCACTATCCAAAAACCAAAACTGGCTGCCTCCCTTCACTTGTACCTTCAAAAGAAATCAAGGGTTAGTTTTAAGAACCCAAACTACTTTGGGTCTCTTTCCATGAGAGAATGGATGAATCAGATTTTTCCTGGCCCAATTTGGTAACCAATTTTTCTTTTTAATGAATCTCTCATTTTTCTGACTGGCCTTTTCCTTTGCAGAACACTCATATTTAGAGTGGCCAGTCTTCCCACAATGGGTGCAAATTTTATTTTCAGGGAGAGTGAGATACTTGCTTTTGGGATCCCATTTAGGCAATTGACTCCCAAAACCAAGACCTCTCCGATTGCTACTATGATTCTCTTTGAGCCATATTAAAGCGTCGGAAGACTTATTCCACTTACGTGTTCTATCAAATTCATGTTTGACTTTGCCAAGTTCTTCTTTAAGATACTTTATCTGCACATCTTTGGCATACATTTTATCCTTCAATTTACCTAAGTCTTCTTCTAGCTTCGCATGAGAGTGATCAACTACCTTTTTACTGGATCCTAGTCTTAACTTTAAATTTTTAGATTTTAGTTCTAGAATTTCAGTTTCGAGTGGTTGAACCTGGTTCATCCAGATAGTGTTTTTCTTTTCAGATTCACTGACTCTTATTTCCAGGTCCACGCATTTTGCTCTCATCATTGCACACTCTTTAGATAGTTGATCTTTCTCTTTAGAGTTCTCAGAATCATCAATGAAGTCAAGTAGCAACTCAGAGAGTTTCTCCTTAGATACAAATTTTATTTTAGTTTTAAGATGTGAGATACTTACCTGTGGTTCTTCATAAGTCTCCTCATTAGATTCTCCAATTGCCATGAGAGCTTGATCTTCTGTCTCACCATCTTCTGATTCTTCATCTGAACTTTCCCCCCAAGCAGCAACCATAGCCTTTGTAGTAGTTTTCTTGGGTTGGGCCAGTTCCTTCTTCCTGTTCTTTCTTTCATATCTCTCCTTCCTCCATTCTACTTCCCACTGGGGGTTTCTTGATGAGATGATCAGTTTTTACACACTTGTAGCATCCCTCATTAGCTGGCCTTTCAGGAGCTTTTGCCTTGTTGAAGTTTCCCCTTTTAGAGATTCCTTTCTTCCTCATGAGAAAGTTTCTGAATTCTTTGGTGATCATGGCCATCTCATAATCCTCCAGATCTGCTCCCTCTATGATCCTTAGTGCTAGGCTTCTTTCTTTCTTTGGGGTATCCATTTTCATGGTCTGCCTTATGAGTTCATAAGCAGTAAGATTTCCAATCAACTCATCTAGTCTGAGGGTTGCCATATTTTTGGATTCTTGAATGGCAGTTATCTTGCTTTCCCAGGAGATAGGTAGAACCCTAGTCAAGATCTTCTCAACCTTGTCTTCCTCAAGGATGAATCTTCCAAGAGACTTGAGTTCATTAGTCAAGGTTGTGAACCTTGTGTACATCTCCTGAATTGTTTCACCTTCCTTCATAGTGAAGTTTTCATACTGAGAGTATAGAAACGTACCTCTACACCTCTTCACTTGAGTTGTTCCTTCATGTGCCACTTGTAGAGTATCCCAGATTTCTTTGGCTGTGGTACAACTTTGGATTTTGCTGTATTTATCTGGGCCTAGTCCACACACTAGCCACTTCTTAGCCTTGGAATTCTTCTCCCATTTCTTCATATCCTCAGCCGTGCAGTCAACCCTAGTTTTAGGCACATCTACTCCTTCAGCAGTTTTCTTCATTATTGCAAGTGCTCCATCAGTGACTATGTCTGTCACAACCCAAACTGATGGGCCGTGACGAACACCCGGTACCTTACCCAACCGAGTACCAACGTAATGTATCTTTCTTATTACATCATTACATACACATGACATATGGGCCTAATAGGCCAGCATAATCCTTTATAAACTTAAAACATAGGCCGGCCAGACCGTACAATCCTTTATATACACGACGTATGTTTACAAGCCTCTAAGAGTACATAAATATCATAAAGGTCGGGACTGAGTCTCGCCTTACCAAACAATACGTGTCTAAATCATACTAACCAAACGAGCAACTCCGAAGCAAATGGAGCGCACCAACATCTTCTGCTGAGTTGATAGCCTACTTGGAGGGCTGTCGACCTGTCTATCAGGACCTGCGGGCATGAAACGCAGCGTCCCCAGGAAAAAGGGACGTCAGTACGAATAATGTACCGAGTATGTAAGGCACATAAATAAATACATAAGAGACATGGAAGAGATATAGAGTAATTGAATCAACCTGTATGTCTGGATAACTCTGTAAACAATAAATCACTTTTAGCATCATGCATATGCGTATGAATGTCATGCCGTGCATAGCTATATGTTTCATAACATCATCAGCCTCTGAGGGCATCCCATCATATCATATCGGCAACTGTGGAAAAAATCATCATCGTATACTAGCTGATCAGGTGGTGGTGCGTATATAACACCATAACCTTTCCCATATCCCATATACATACATACATATATATATATATATATATATATATGCGTATATAACGTCGTTTGAAGATACATACATATATACGCGTATATAATGCTATTTGAAGATACATACATATATACGCGTATATAACGCCGTTTGAATCATATTTCAGCCACTGTGGGCAACATAATCCTCATATACCAGCTGATCAGGTGGTGATGCATATATAACGTCATAACCTTTTTCCATATCCCATATATACGCGTATATAACGCCGTTTGAATCATATTTCAGCCACTGTGGGCAACATAATCCTCATATACCAGCTGATCAGGTGGTGATGCATATATAACGTCGTAACCTTTTTCCATATCCCATATATACGCGTATATAACGCCATCTGGTCATGGGTCAATGAACATGTATGAAATGCATGAAAAGTACGTAATAATCTCAATATTCCTTCCGGATAAACTTTTCCAACTGCGTATTATTCTGAGACCCATGAACAGAAAATAATAATAATTCTCATGGGGAATCAAGAATATAGACACCCCTACTATTTTTATGAATAGAGTAATTTATCGAAATTGTGATTCTCTTGAGAAAGATTACACCGTAATCTCTTAAGATTGCGAAATCTCGCGTTAATTTAAATTGTTGAAGATGCTACGAAATTAGACGCTATGAAATCTCTTATTGAATTCTTGAAGATCAATATTTTAGCATTTGACATATGCTTAAAGTAGAGATGCCTCACATGAATTTCTTGAAGTTCTTGACATTGGATATATGTTTAAAGTTGAGATGCCTCACGTTCAAAGCCTTGGAGTTCAAAATGAATTCTCTGAAGTTTCAAATGAATTCTTTGGTTTTAACAGAATTCTTTCAATGACTTTCTTGGTAGGCCCCACTTGACTTTAATGCTTAGAAACACCTACTTATCTCAAAGTGTGACACCAATGTAAAATGCCTATTAGTCATACAACCTTTAGTTGTCTTGGTCCCACGTGGACAAGACAATTTTGTACTCTTAACCACTTAAGTTAATAATTAATCAATTATTTCAAATTTCTTAAAATACTATTCATTTTTTTGTACACTTTATACATCATACTATAATGGCCATGTTGTACCTTGTATTGTACTAGTCCATAAATATCGAGTATTTTAGCTTGTGCAGTATTTTATCCCAAAATACCAAATTTCAACGAAATTCATTTTCTTCGACTTGCTTCCCCTATCACCTTCACGAATTTATTCATCACTTACAATCCTTATAATCTCCGAATATTCTTTTTCTTGGACTGATGTCAATTACCTTACGACAAATTCAACGTACAATACTGCAGGGTGAAACATCGTCGTAACTTAATATCGCGAAGCGTAACATTACCGCAATATAGTACTGCAGAGCATAACATCGACGTAATACTGCAGGGCGTAACATTATTCCTCCCTTTGGAACATTCATCCTCGAATGTTGACTGTTGCACTTATCATTTTCANTTTTCCTTGGACTGATGTCAATTACCTTACGACAAATTTAACGTAAAATACTACAGGGTGCAACATCGTCGTAACTTATTACTGCGAAGCGTAACATCACCGTAATGTAATACTGTCGGGTACAACACTGTCGTAACTTAATACCGCAGGACGTAACATCAATCGTAATATATTACTGCAGAGCATTACCTCGACGTAATACTGCAGGGCGTAACATTATTCCCCCCTTTAGAACACTCATCCTCGAATGTTGACTGATGCACTTATCATTTTCATAACTTATATCTTCCGAATACTTTAGGGCTTCTCTCGCCATCTAGGCAACTGTTGTGTGAATGAGCCCAAAGTCCAGGGCTTCCCCCCCCCCCAGGCCTCCTTCTCACACCAGAACTTATAGTCGGAATCCTTCCAATCTCGTAACTGTTTCTACCATTCATCATGCAGCCTGTACAATTTTGACCTTGTTAAGTGTTCCCAATCTCTAGGCTTCATATATAGAGCTTGATAAGATGTCCCTTTGGGCATCATTAGTTTTAATACCTCTAAGTAGGCTATATTATACAAAAATTCTTACTTCGATCTATCGATACTGAGGTCTGCTACCAAACTTCAGGTTACTCTCGTTGCTTATCCTATATGCATAACGCTAAATCCTTTAACGTTCTTCATTACTATTCATCTTAACCAAACTGATGGCCCAACTTCATCTCGTACTTTGCAATTCTTACCCATCCATTTTTGATTCACCTCAACGTTGATCTACAACCATCCATTAATAACTTGAAATTTCTTACGTAATGTATTGAACTAGGGCTTACATTGCATTGTGAACATTTGAAATGATTTCCATAATCATATTTCATAGTGTCTCGATGTGATTCACCTTGTAAGGGTATCCTAATTTCGTGCCGCCAGCGAAATCCTTTCTTCTTCCCTTCTTTTTTTTCTTCAATTCATTATTCAAACAAAGGCCCGAACATCATCCTTTATCTGCCACAATTATACCCTCATTTTATTCCCAAGTCAGCATTTCATTCATTCTAAATGCTATTAATCTTCGACTCTTTTGAGTTCATTAGGGCTATAGTGAGCCTTGTATAACATAGACAAGTTGTCTGCTCTTCTGGTATTCATGGGCTTAATCCTAATGACTTACCCATTCTCGTCAATTTTTCACTTGCCTTTCCTCATCCTTACTTATGTTTTCTTAAAACTTTGTCCATCTACCATTAGCTTGCGACCTATACATATCCATTTATGAACTTTCCTTCAACTTGCTTGCACCATAGATTTCCTTATGTTATTCTGGAACATCAAGCAAGACATCACATCATCTCCAACTTTTCTCTATTCTCTTAACTAGATCTCTCAGTACTTAGTAGGCTGGAAGACATGCCGCTATTATTCTTGATTATTGGATCCCTATGCTTATAGCCTTTTATCCAAAATATGGACTATTCACGATCTTCTGCCTTTGAGTATCTTGTACGTTGTTCACCTTTACCTTACGTACCTTAAAATCTCACATCGTATCTTCTATCTCTTTCGTTACCTCCCTTCCACCTAGGTGTAATTCACGTCCATAACTTGAAGTTATTATTAATATATTCACACCTCTGGTATATACACAATCCGGTGGGAGCTTCGTGTTGACTTCTTATGAGGCTGGTACTTCTTCTAACTGGCTTTCTTGTAGAGCCATTATAGATTATGATTGTTGTGTTACTTCTCTTGAACATCTGATATTAAGAGTGATTTTATCATGTTCTCCAGCACAACTTCTATATTTTTTCTAGGTCCAATAATCAGACTCCTGATTTACTTAGGTGGTGTAATTCTTTAGTTTCCTCTTCCTTCTGATCAGCCTTTACGTAGGCTTAAGCTATCTTCTGATTTGTGGCTCATGGTATCAGTTAGTACTTTAGTCTTTCATGGGCGTTATGAAATATCCACGATACAATCTTCTAACAATTCAATCCTTTGTCTATGCCTTGGGCTTAATTCTTTCTTTAAACTTATACCGGAGTCTTCTATGGCCGTAAGATTGTCAATATATATGGTGCCTGGATAATGCTCCAAAATATTGAGTGTATCCATACCGTACTAACTCTGGATCATTGATCAAATAATTCTTTTGTTCCATCTTAGCTTCCTTTCAACGTAAGCTATTACTTTTCCTGATCTTTTTACCCCCTTGTTGCGTCCATACATAGCTTATCTTAGTGCCCATATATATTGAAATTCTATACAACTCATATGATCCTGAATATCACTTCTGATTTTACTCCTTGTTCATTAGACACTATAGGTGTCACTTTCTTAGGGAGTGCATAAATTGTTGTTTTGAGACTGTTGTCACACGACCATTTCCTCTTTAGGTCGTTGTACTGAGGTTGAAGCCTTCTTCATTATTTCCCCAGCTAGTCTTTCATCGTAGTACTTAGGGAAGACCCTCTGACTCTTGTAAAGATGCGAGCTTATTACATCATATACTTGACCGACCTTCTGATGTCCTTCCTTGCCTATACTTGTCCGTAGTTACTTATCTCCACGCCCTTGTGCTCGTATGGTTGTTTCTGAACTGATATTTTGACTGCCTTCCCCGTGGCAGTTTCTTTTATCCCCGTAACACTCATACGGTGTCTTTAGCTACCCCGACTCTTGTTCGAATATATCTCAAGTATTATAATGATATAATTCGAGGCTGAACTCTCCATGTTGGGTTCTACTTTGTTTATCTCACACGATCTTATGACTCGTTTGTAACCTCCTATTTAGCCATAACTTGGATCTTCATGACCAATTACTAACTACTCGTTAGCCCATTCTCATATTAATATTCCTTGTAATCTTTCTTGAGTTATTTCCTTTGTCTTAAATTACGCCTCAAACTGGCTCCTTATTTATTAATAACAGCTCGCGCAGGAACCTTTACTTCCTCTCCTTGACGTCGTGCTTGCACAATATTCTTGAATCGTAGCGTATCTGTAAGATTTGGATAAGTTCCATCTCATTTCTCTTTCATTTTTCGCATTCTTCCTTTACAATTCCATAGTCACTAGAACCACTTAATCCTGGCTTAATGCCACATTACTCTATATTCCCCCATTTAGGGATGTATTAAAAACTGAACCCACGAGGATCTACCTATATATATTTTACCTCTTCATCTTTGGCGTCGTTTCTCAACATCAATGATCCTTACTCGCCTTGCTGCAATTCTTCTGTACCAAGGATGACAAATTCCCTTACTCGCGAGGGTGACACTTAGCATAACTAGCACATACAGTCTCTTAAGCTTAACTTTGCTCACATTGCTTGCTTTATTAAAGCGTCTCCCCGAATGACTATTCTATGTATTCATCGTGAATCTTCTTCTGTGGTCCCTTTTATTACCGCTGGAACAAAATTTGAAATTCCCATGATGTCGAGTACCTCCCAATCATTCAGTCCCTAATTCATATTTAGTTTATCTTGTTTGCCAGTCCATACTGATTTCTGTTACTCTGCGGATTAACTCTCCCCTCTGGTAGTCGCGTTGGAGTTACGAACTTATTTCTCGAAATGAGTATATAACCTTATGGCATATACTCTTTCGTCGTCTTAAGGCCCATCACCTTTCATCTCTTACTTCATTTGACTATAGGTTCTGTAACACTCTACCGTTTTCATCCATGTATCACACCTTATTCATAATACTTCCTTATCTCTCTTCTCATTACGCTTCTAATATTTCCGCGTATCCCTTTTCTTGTGAAAACTTCAATACGACATTCTTTCGCTTTTAGCTTCCCTTTGCTCCATCCTATGGCTCTTTGGGCTACTCAACATCCTCACTCTACTAGGGATGAGAGCCACACTTAAGGTAATATTTATCCCATACAGGCTTTCAGTGCCTATCTTCTGAATTCTAGTATTCACATCTAATCGTAATATTCTAGGGTGCACCATCGGTGTCTCACAAGAAAATATATTGGCACATTTGCAATACCCTTCTGAAATGTCAACTAACTTTACCAATCCATCAAATATTTTGGGTTACTCTAACTCCAGCCGGATCCTGATAACATGTCCTTCTCTTAAACTATATTTGTTTGCTCTCACAAGGCATAACTGAGACTGGTGTGGTCGATTGTACGTACATATGTCACTGTTGAAGGTTACTCAAAATGCTCATATCTCCCTTCTGAATGGTAAATAATGATAATATTTATTAACTGAGTACCTCATACCCCTCTTTTACTTGTTGAAACTTGTGTCTACCTTCCGATTCTGTTATTCCTTTTTACCGTAAGAGTGGATAAGTATTCTTGCCTTAAACCTCCTAATCAAGAACCTTACACCCTTTAGTACATGCCTGGTCTGCTGAAGACCTCATACTTACTTATCATAAGCATGATACAAAGTCGAGTTCCTCTAATTCAACACTTCCACAGCTATATCTCTCATTGATCATCTTTCTGAATGTAGGCATCGTCTTATTATGAATAAAAATAGAAGCTCGGGACTTGAATTCTTATAAGTAAGCTCTACCACACGATCTAGAGTAATAAGAAAGAGTAATAGTCTTAAATGCCCTATAGCCTCCGTCTTATAAGTGTGGTGCACGACACACCCATAAACAAGACTCTACTAGACACGGCTTGTAGACTCCCTAGGACATAACTCCTCTGATACCACTTTTGTCACGACCCAAATCGATGGGCCGTGACGGGCACCCGGTACCTTACCCAACCGAGTACCAACGTAACGTATCTTTCTTATTACATCATTACATACACATGACATACGGGCCTAATAGGCCAACATAATCCTTTATAAACTTAAAACATAGGCCGGCCAGACCGTACAATCCTTTATATACACGACGTATGTCTACAAGCCTCTAAGAGTACGTAAATATCATAAAGGTGGGGACAGAGTCCCGCCTTACCAAACAATACGTGTCTTAATCATACTAACCAAACGAGCAACTCTGAAGCAAATGGAGCGCACCAACATCTTCCGCTGAGCTGATAGCTTACTTGGAGGGCTCTCGACCTGTCTATCAGGACCTGCGGGCATGAAACACAGCATCCCCAGGCAAAAGGGACGTCAGTACAAATAATGTACCGAGTATGTAAGGCACATAAATAAATACATAAGAGACATGGAAGAGATATATAGTAATTGACTCAACCTGTATGTCAGGATAACTCTGTAAATAATAAATCACTTTTAGCATCATGCATATGCGTAGGAATTGTCGTGCATAGGTATATGTTTAATAACATCATCAGCCTCTGAGGGCATCCCATCATATCATATCGGCCACTGTGGGCAAAATCATCATCGTATACCAGCTGATCAGGTGGTGGTGCGTATATAACGCCATAACCTTTCCCATATCCCATATACATGTATATACATACATATATACGCTTATAAAACCGTTTGAACATAAATACATATATACGTGTATATAACACCGTTTGAAGATACATACATATATACGCGTATATAACGTCGTTTGAATCATATTTCAGCCACTGTGGGCAACATCATCATCATATACCAGCTGATCAGGTGGTGGTGCGTATATAACGCCGTAACCTTATCCCATATCCCATATACATATATTTACATGTATACGCGTATATACCGCCATCTGGTCATGGGTCAATGCACATGTATGAAATGCATGAAAAGTATGTAATAATCTCAATATTCCTTCCGGATAAACTTTTCCAAATGCGTATTATTCTCAGACCCATGAACAGAAAATAATAATAATTCTCATGGGGAATCAAGAATATAGACACTCCTACTATTTCTATGAATAGAGTAATTTATAGAAATAGTGTATTTGCTCGTTTCTACAGTATAATTTGGACCATGCCAAAAGAAAGAAGGGATAACCTTAACATACCTGAGTTGATTCTCTTAATAAAGATTATACCATACTCTCTTAAGATTGCGAAATCTCGGGTTAATTTAAATTGTTGAAGATGCTACGAAATTAGACGCTATGAAATCTCATATTGAATTCTTGAAGATCAATATTTTAGCATTTGACATATGCTTAAAGTAGAGATGCCTCACATGAATTTCTTGAAGTTCTTGACATTGGATATATGTTTAAAGTTGAGATGCCTCATGTTCAAAGCCTTGGAGTTCAAAATGAATTCTCTGAAGTTTTAAATGAATTCTTTGGTTTTAACAGAACTCTTTCAATGACTTGCTTGGTAGGCCCCACTTGACTTTAATGCTTAGAAACACTACTTATCGCAAAGTGTGACACCAATGTAAAATGCCTATTATTCATACAACCTTTAGTTGTCTTGGTCCCACATGGACAAGACAATTTTGTACTCTTAACCACTTAAGTTAATAATTAATAAATTATTTCAAATTTCTTAAAATACTATTCATTTTTTTGTACACTTTATACATCATACTATAATGGCCATGTTGTACCTTGTATTGTACTAGTCCATAAATATCGAGTATTTTAGCTTGTGCCGTATTTTATCCCAAAATACCAAATTTCAACGAAATTTATTTTCTTCGACTTACTTCCCCTCTCACCTTCACGAATTTATTCATCACTTACAATCCTTATAATCTTCGAATAATCTTTTCCTTGGACTGATGTCAATTACCTTACGACAAATTCAACGTACAATACTGCAGGGTGCAACATCATCATAACTTAATATCGCGAAGCGTAACATTACCGCAATATAGTACTGCAGAGCATAACATCGATGTAATACTGCGGGGCGTAACAATGTCCCAGAGTTCATAGTCCTCTCCAATAAGGTGATCCTTCATTTTATTCTTCCACCAAGAATAGTACTGCATGTTGAAGAGTGGTGGCCTTGCAGTTGATTGTCCTTCCAAGTTCCCAGGTGGTGCACTCATCTTGATCTTTTCCTAGGTGTTAGCCTCTTCAAGGATAACCTGCTCTTATACCAATTGATGTTTTAGACTTCAATACTACACAATATTATAAGTTAATTGTGCAGTACCCAATTTTCGAGTGCTGTCTAATAAGAAGAACCTGGTTCTTCTTAGTCTACTACTTACTACAGTTTGCGGAATAATTAAGTAGTAATAGTAAAGTCACATGGATTTTTACATGAAAAACACCTGGCTCAAAATGTAAAAAAACCAAGACCTACTCCTCAGTAGGATTTGCTCAAAACTCTTCACTAAATACTGAGCCAAAACAGACTTACAAAATAAACTCTTTTGTAATCCTAGGACTAACTCTAATCCTCTTTGTATCAATTAGCCTCTAGCTAATTTCTACAGAATTGAAGCTAACTCTAACTTGATCAATTTGTACCTATTACAATTTGCTTCTAATAAAGCTGATAAGATACAATATTTAAACTCCTACTACAATCAACTAGGCTCAATATACAGACAATGAAACTGTTCCTTCTAGTTGAACTGTAACCTTTGTATCGCACAACAATTCTGCTTGCAAAACCTCTGGAATTTTTGCTTCAGAACTTGATTCACTTTTGTACTTGTGCGTCACCTCTTTCAGCAGTAATACTTTGATTATTTATAGAGGCCGTTGGTTGAGTCCATGATACAATTCTGATCCAACTCTTCCTTGGTAGACAACTTTGATTGTAACTCAACTTCCTTCCTCTATTCCTGTCCTAGCTGAAATCAACTTCTGTCTTCTCTATCAATTTGTAACCTTTTCGTATTAGGAGACATTCTCTTAGTTCTTTGATATTTAGCAAACTCTAATATCTCCTAGATTTGTACGATTTGTGATCCAACTGCTTCATATAGAAGTGTGTGCTATGATGGACCTGGTTCAACTGGACACATGTTGTCAATCTTCAAAACCCATTCAGTGATATGGGCCAACAACTACTTCGAACGGACATAGGTTCAGTTTGGTGGTCATCGACTACTTTACTAAATGGGTTGAGGTTTCATCTTACAAAGCTGTAACCAAGAAAGTCATTGCAGATTTCGTTAGAGATCAGATTGTTTTTTGATTTGGGGTTCCAAAATCCATTATCACCGACAATGCCGCCAATCTCAACAGTGATATGACGAAAGCCATGTGTGAAAATTTTCAAAATCAAGCACAAGAATTCCATAGCATACATGCCTCAAATGAATGGAGTCATGGAGGACACCAACAAAAACATCAAGAAGATACTAAGGAAAATGGTAGAGAATCACAAGAAATGGCACGAGAAGTTACCATTCGCCTTACTGGGATACCGTACCACAGTCCGCACATCAACTGGGGAACCTCTCTATCTGCTGGTTTATGGTACCGAAGATGTCATTCCCGCTGATGTAGAAATTCCTTCTTTGAGAATCATACAAGAAGCCGAACTCAGCGACGCAGAATGGATAAGGAGCCACTATGAGCAATTAGCCCTCATAGACGGAAAGCAGATGAATGTAGTATGTCACAATCAACTTTATTAGAATAGAATGTCCAGGGCTTTAGACAAAAGGGTCAAACCAAGACTGTTCACGCTGGGGCAGCTGGTGCTGAAACGGATCTTTCCACAACAAGATGAAGCCAAAGGGAAATTCTCCTCCAACTGGAAAGGCCCTTACATGGTTCACAGAGTATTGACAGGAGGAGCACTCATACTCGTAGAAATGGACGGAGAAATCTGGACAAAGCCTATCAATTCAGATGCAGTCAAAAGATACTATGTGTAAACCATCTTATGTTTCTTCATATGATGTAAATTGAACTACACTTGAGTTGATTCCCGTTTAATATGGGATACGTAGGCAGCCCTGTGGGTTCGGTCACAATTCAATAAAATTTCCATTTTCCCCATAATCAGAAACTTGTGCAGAATTTTGAGGAGGGCTCTCAAAATTCCAAAGCAAGTTCAGTCAACCGCAACATACAGAACGGTCAGAAAGGTCATCTAGTTAACCGGGGCAGAATTTTGAAGAGGACCCTCAAACTTCTACGGCAGAGGAAGTCGCAGTGTCTCTAATAATGTCATAGTTACTGGTTCATCTAACTAATTTCTAAACTACATATTACTATGTCTTTAAGAAACTATACACGCATGCTTATGAAAAGAAACTTTACTTTTAGCCAAACGCTATCCATGGTAATTTGAACAGGGTCCTCGGGAAGAATGGAGCAGATCGATCAAGCAAAGACATAACCCCCCCCCCCCCCCCCCCC
>ML242470.1:30447-50502 GCA_005239495.1 Nicotiana undulata | reverse complement strand
CAACCTCCCCCGCAAAACTCACAAATATTCTTTGGATGCAGGATTATGTCATCATGATAAGCATCGCCGCAACAACACAATCGGTATGCACGAAACACATTGTCAGCTAAGAATACTTCACTCTTACTCTTACACTTGCATAAGGCTAAGCACTGCCTTCTCCTTGCATGAGACTAAGCCTTGTCTCAATCCTTCATGAGGCTAAGCCTTGCCTCTCTACTTGCATAAGGCTAAGCACTTCCTTCTCATTGCATGAGACTAAGCCTTGTCTCAATCATGCATGAGGCTAAGCCCTGCCTTTCTACTTGCATAAGGCTAAGCACTGCCGTCTCCTTGCACGAGACTAAGCCTTGTCTCAATCCTGCATGAGGCTAAGCCCTGTCTCTCTATTTGCATAAGGCTAAGCACTGCTTTCTCTTTTCATGGTACTAAGCACTGTCCCGAATCCTTGCATGAGGCTAAGACCTGCCTCTCCATTTGCATAAGGCTAAGCCCTGCTTTGTCTTTGCATGAGACTAACATCTGTCTCAAAATCCTTGCATGAGGCTAAGCCCCGTCTCCCATTTGTATAAGGCTAAGCATTACCTTCTCTTTGCATGGGACTAAGCTCTGTCTCAAACCCTTGCATGAGGCTAAGCCTTGCCTCCCACTTGCATAAGGCTAAGCACTGCTTTCTCTTTGCATGGGACGAAGCACTGTCTCGAATCTCGCACGAGACTAAGCACTGTCTCTATCTTGCATTGATCTCTTCTCTCGGGCTAAGCTTTGCCCTCAACTTCACACAAGACTAAGCTCTGTCTTGTTACCTCTAACATCATGTCTCTAAACCTCATGGGATGAAGTATATCCAACTTGTCCGAAGGCATCATAGTTTGAAGGAATCATCCTTATAGTCGGAAGACATAATGCCATGGCATGAGGATCTCTCAAACTTGCACATCATTATTCAAAGGCATCATGGTTCGGAGGCACCATCTTCATGGCCCGAGAACATCATTTCATGGCCTACGAATCCCCTACCGTACAACTTATGGCCCGGGACATCATGGTCTAAGGACGTCATCCTCACCGTCCAAAGACAATCTTTATGGTCCAAAGGGAATTTGCATCATGTCTGAATTTACGCCATAATTTATACATTGTGCTTGCAGTATGTTTTTGTAGATTTGCAGGTGACCCGATTAGTAACTGTTACCCCAACAGGAGAAACTCCGCTCCAGTTCATATTCATATCCTTTAAGCTCGACCGTTCATCCATAACCGTTTCAAATCCCAAGCAATCCTACTCGGCACCTTTTGTCCGTTCTTGCGACAACTCCATTGGTTTATCCCACCGATGGATTCAGAACTACACACGGCCTGATTCCTGTATAACCAGGGATATGTAGGCAGCTCGGAAGCCGAAGTGCTGCCTATATCTTTCAAATCACCCTATTCGGTCAAAATCGGTCATCATGTCTTTACCTGACAACTCTTTCATCCTTCCCAGGTAAAAAGGGGCAGCTGTTGATACCCAATTTTTCCACATATATATAATTAAAAATACATATATACCTTCAAAATAGTGCATGAGCATCAACAAGTATTTTTCCATAATTTCTATAATTTTTAAGGGCTTTTAATCAATTTATTCATGCGTTTTATTATATAAATAATTATTAATTGCATCAGAAATAATTTCATTATGATTTATTACTTAATTTTTACCATTTATATTCCTATTAGGCTTTACACATTTTATGTATAGTTATATTTGCATCTTAGGCTATAATTACAATATTTTGCAATAATAGTACATATATGCATAATTACATTATTTATACAGAAAAATAACCTTTTATATTTTATTAGTGTTAGGTAATTATTTTAAATCATTTTCATACACGAATGACATTTTTATTATTTATTAATTATTTTTATAAATTATTTTTACTGATTTACTTGGGTATTTAAAACGTAGCCCTTTTTCTTAAATTAATGTCGGACCTAGCCTAACCCATTACCCCATATCCAATGCCCATACTCGTCAAACCCAAAGCCATACCCGTCCAAACCCCGACCCAATTCCCCCTTTTAGATTCCTGTCGTTGATCTTTGCAGATCAACATCTCCTAATCACCCACCCCTTTTAACTAATCACCTCCCTAACCCTAATTCATTTACCATCTACCCATCGCCCTCAAACACTCTCATCTCCCTCCCTTTCTCTTCTCAAACCCTAATCCGCCGTCTCTCATTTCTCATTGATTCCTACCCAGAAATGGAATTATTTAGTGATTCCCTACCTTATTTGGTCCTATTCCTTTACCGACTACTCATATTTGGTGTTACTTAACTTACTTGCCTCAAATGTCAAGTAGATCTTGAGAGATTCAAACCCAATCTGGTTCAAAATCTCTTATCTGTTGGTTATTTATGTCTATGTTCATCCTAACCTCTGTGATTACAAACATTTTCGTATCTTGTATTGATTCATACCTAACCTAAGGTTAGGGTTTTAAGATCTTAGGTTCGAACCATATTTGGTTCAACTTTAGTTCGATTTAATGTTATTCTTGTCTATATTCATTTTGCTACCCATAAATCTGCCTATTTTTCATTAAATCATTTACTTGCTTAAAACTAGGGTTTTAATCTTCTCTAATAAAACCAGATTTGGTTTGAATCTTATGTTTTCTTAAATAACTCTCTGTCTATGTTCTTCTTACTAAAACAAACGATGCTTTGCCTTTATTGCTCTATCAATTCATGTTTACCTAAAATTAGGGGTTTTAGATATTAGGACGATTATGTTATCTTTTAAAACTACTGTCTAGGTTCATTATGTGATTATTGTGCTGATTTTATGGTTTTACCTTTTGAATATTCTGTTGTCTACCTTATGTACCTTGTTTTACTGCCGATTTTATGGTTTACCCCAAAATTAGGGTTTTGAAATCCTTTACTAAGATTTTAGTCTTTCCTTTCTTGTGTGAAACTGATATTTCCTTATTTTTGTTCGATCTACATTGTTCTCATTATTTCCTTACCTTATTTGATCCGGCATTTGGCTATAGGTTGATTCTGTATAATACTTTCCTTAATCTAAGTAATACTTTCTTGATTATACGCTGTTATATTCTGCTAATTGATTGAACCAGACTTTAATTGATTCTAGAGTTATTCTCATTCCTTATTTATGTACGATTGATTTATTACCTTATTTGTCTGCCTAATTGAGTACTATTTAAACTCTTTCTCCTTCTCCCCTTTGGGACATACTTGAATTCTCGTACTCTCTCTAAAAACTTAGCTCTCTCTTATTCTGATTCTGTGCTAATTGTGTCTAGTTTTGGCCGGCTCAAAGCCAAAGCCAAATTATTCTGGAACTTAACTGTTGTGGCGTACTTACTTGCTAAAACCCACTGTTGTGGACCTCGAGGGGTGCCTAATACCTTCCTCTCAAGATAATTTGAGCCCTTACCCGATCTCTGGTGATTTAAACTGGTTAAATGAGTTATTTTCTCTAGGTTCCATAACGCACCTTAATCCGTTAGGTGGGGACTCTTCCAATTCCAATCCTTAAAGTCCCAAAAAGGAGTTGTCCCAAAAAATGTCGAAACCCAATTTCGCGAGAAAAAGGGGGCGCGACAACGTTCTTCATTTGAGCCCAGATTGCAAGGCCTCTGAATCTCGAACATCGCTGTAAGCGTAAATCTCATCGCGGCCGCACCAATGGTTTTACGGCTGCGCTTTTATAGTGCGATCAGCGGTGGTGTTTGCTCTATAATGCAGCTTCCCTGAACCTTAATATCGCGGACCGCGTAATAGTATCCACCTCAGCGGTGAACCCTACGTAGCCGCGCTTTTCCATCGCGGTCAGCGGTTCAGTTCCAACCTTTGGTTTTGCAAGTTTGACTACTTCATGAGTGGCATCTTTGCCTCATTTTGACAAAACCCTAAAAGCAAGCATATTCAGTTAGTTTTCGGGAATACCTTTACGCATTTGACCCAAAACCTAAGCAAAAGAGAGCAAATAATAGGCTAAAATCCCTAGTTATCAGCGACGGCCATCCCCATTCCGGGACTGTTATCTCGAGCAAGCCCGTATAATTTGAAGTGACGATCCCATTAGGAAATACCCAAACTTAAAAGGTTACAGTCGTCCTATAATGGCTTGGAGACGTCCAAGATCCGTAACCAAACTATAAGGCCTTCATTATTTCTAAACTAGTTCGAAGGCTACCCTCGGCAAAATTATAAAAAATTGTAACTGAATATTTTGGGGAAATCTTCCGTCATACCAAGCCCCCGAGCCTTAAGCAAAATAGTCTAAAAAATGAACCATGTTCGAACCTCAGAATAAGACAATATTATTACATGTTAAGGCATCCGAGATCTTTGCAATCATAAAAAAGTAGAAAGAATCAAGCTTTAAAATTGCCGAAGGGAAAAAGCCTTACATAAATGAATATATAAATGAAGTATATATATATATATATATATGTAAAGACCCGTAAAATTTCTTGCTTAAGATAATGGCCGAACGAGTCCCCGAGTTGCTTTTACTGTGGAAATTCCTAAAACGGACCTAATTTGAACAAAAAGTACCCCGGGAGCTAAGGAATTAAATTTCCCAGAAATTGGGTGTTATGCGACGCACTATGCGATGGCATAACATGTATGCGGACCGCATAGTGGTCGCATACACAAGCAGATCATTGACCAACTGAAGGACAATTATGCGGTCCAATCTGCGACTGCATTTCGGTTCTGCGGATCGCATAGCTGTCGCATTATTGCCTTTGAGTTTTGGGGAGGGGTGTTATGCAACGCACTATGCGATCGCATAACGAGTATGCAGACCACATAGTGGTTGCATACCTGGGCAGATTGTTTTCAAATTTTGGCCCACCTGAGGGCCATTCTGCGGTCCAATATGCGGAACGCATGTCGGGAATGCGATCGCATTCCTGACCGCATATTCGACACGGTCTTTTAATTTTCTAAATTTTTATACCCGACTCCAGTTTCATTTAACCCCTGCCCCCTTTCATTTTAACTGGTTCCTAAAAAAAATAGAGAGAAGTGAGAGTGGGTTCTAGAGAGAGACGTCGTCATCTTCTCCAAATTTGTCCTCCATCTCTACCCAGGCTTGGAAGTTTATCGAGTAGTAGTCACCTTCTTCATCATAAGAGTAAGTCTTCTCCCTATTTCCCCCAAATTCTAGGAATTTAACTAAGAATAAAACACACATAGGTTGGTTCTTGAGGATGAAAAGTTGGGACCTTGCATGCATGTGAATAATCTTCCATGACCTTGTAAAGGGAAGCAAGTAGAGTAATCTTTCACTAAAAAGTGTTTAGTCAATCTAAGGGATCACATAGTGTTTGATAAAGTGCTCAATTGAATTCAAGACTCCTAATTCTAAGGTAAATGTGTCGCATTGTGAACTAGATTGACGGTGCTAGGCGGTTCGGTGAATTAAAAAGGGGAGACTCGACTCCAGGTATGTATGACTAACTTTAATTTTTGTAAAATTGCCTTGTGGTGTCCGAGCATACGGTACATGTATTGGTATGAATGTGTGCAACTGGTTGTTCGAATTGTGTTGAAGCGTGAAGTGTATTCCTTGCCTGTCTTTAGTTGATCACCACACTACTACGCTATGTAAAATGATGCTAGTAGGATAATGAATCCAAGAGTATGAATGTGTATGCTAAAGGCTGTGTAACAAGTAATGAAAAGGAGTTGTGGTGTGATGTAATTGAATAAAAAGGCTGTGGCAATATCGTATATGATTCACTGTTTGGTAAGGTTTGTTGTGGCACGATTTTCTTTTTATACGTATTGTGAGTTGTAAAGAAGCTATATTCCTATTGCTGAAATTTTCTATGATTGAATTGTGAATTGTCATTGTTGATATGAGATATGATTGTTTGGTGGGATCGGGTTGCGCGCCGCAAGAAGAGGGATAAGGGTGATATGTGAGAAGTGATAAGGGTGTGATGTGATTGTCCGGTGGGATCGGGTTTCACGCCGCAGCAGAAACACAGAAAATGATTGTGATTGTCCGGTGGGATTGGGTTGCACACCGCATTAAAAACATAATAAATGATTTTGATTGACAGGTGGGATCGGGTTGCGTGCCGTAACAGAAGAAATAAGGGTGAAATGTTGAGAAGGGACAAGGGTGGAATTGCGATTGTGATTGTGATGAAGTAAAAATTGTGGAACTTCCATTGTGTATATTTCTATATCTTGTGCAGTGATTGTGTGACTCTCTGTCTATCTCTTGCCTGTGCATTATTGAGTTTAATTAGAGTAAAGTTTGTTCATACATACCATTACAATTCAAATGTACTGACGTCTATTTTGCCGGGGGCGCTACATTCTTGTGATGATTGTAGGTGGTTATATTGCAAGTACTCCGGCCCACCGATAGTAGTGCCTCCTCTACGCCCTATCAGCTGTTTTGGTGAGCCCCTCTCCTCTCGGGGCCCAGTGTGTTTCGTGCCACCTCTTCTTCCGGACTTTTATTTTGGTATTTGTGTAAGGTATAGCCGGAGCCTTATTATCGGCAAGTATTATATAACTCCTTCGTACTCTTAGAGGCTCCGTAGACAGGAAATGTGTTTATGTACATATGTATTTTGGGCAGTATAAGTTGTAGACCACGTAAAGTAAACCTGTATGCTATGTATATTTTGTAAGTATTGTACCACATGTGGGTAATGACAGAAATCTATAATTAAATTCCAGGTTGTAAGAATATGTCTAAATTATAATTGAATAATGTACATTGGGAATCTCGGGATAATATGTGGGATGGAAAAAGGAATCCAGGTTCGCTTGATTGGGGCTACCTGGTCGAGTGCCGGTCGTGTCCCTAAGTATTATATAACTCCTTCTTACTCTTAGAGGCTCCGTAGACAGGAAATGTGGGTTATGTACATATGTATTTTGGGCAGTATAAGTTGTAGACCACGTAAAGTAAACTTGGATGCTATGTATATTTTGTAAGTATTGTACCACATGTGGGTAATGACAGAAATCTATAATTAAATTCCAAGTTGTAAGAATATGTCTAAATTATAATTGAATAATGTACATTGGAAATCTCGGGATAATATATGGGATGGAAAAATGAAACCAGGTACGCTTGACTGGGGCTACCCGGTCGAGTGCCGGTTGTGTCCCTTGGTTTTGGGGCGTGACAAATTTGGTATCAGAGCCTAAGGTTTTAAAAGAGTCCTAGGATAGTGTCGGAGCCGTGTCTAGTAGAGCCCTTCTTATCAGTGTGTTGTCGACAAAATATATAATTAGGGGGCTACACGGACATTTATGAAATTATTCTTTTCATTGTTATTCTATATCGTGCGATGAGGTGGAAAGTGAAAATGTCCTTGTCTAATTTGTGCTTTGTTCCAAAAATTTTCAGTAATGGCACCAAAGAAGAGAGCTCGACTCGGCCTTGAGGCCAATGCCACCCCAAGTGTGGCTGTGAATTATGTACCTAGTAGTGCGGGTGAGAGTGACTGCCCGGCCTTGAATCTGTCGGACCCTTCTATTCCGGATCAAAGCATTCCTGTTCCTGCGGCGGCGGGGGTACTGCAATCCCTCCCGCTGATATTCTTGATCCCTCTACGGTTTTAGCTTCCAGTCCCGGTGCGTCCGAGGGGGACCTCAGAGGAGCTATTCATATGTTAACTCAGCGGTGGCCGCTCAGCCCAAAGATCTCATGCTACCCCTGCGTCCTCCAGCGGACAAGGAGATTCCGCCGGCTCCAAAGTCAACCAGTTTCTGCGGTTGGCCCCTCCGGAGTTCTCAGGTACGGATCTAGAGGCCGATCCACAGGATTTTCTTGATGAGATATGCAAGACCATTCGAGTGATGAAGGCTACAGGGACAGAGGGGGTTGAGTTAGCTTCGTATAGGCTAGATGTGGGAGGGTTCCCGTGGGGAGGGAAGTCCTCCGGCTAGATGGGGCGAGTTCGTGGATGCGTTCATGGATCACTTTTTGCCTGTCGAGACTGTGGAAGCCCGTGCTACTAAGTTTTAGGTCCTCAAGCAGGGCAATATGAGTGTTTGGGAGTACCACATGGAGTTTGTAAGGTTGTCCAAGTATGCTCCCCAGTTAATGTCGACCATGGATGCTCGAGTTCGATGATTTGTTCAGGGTCTCAGTCCTTTGATTGTGAATGAGGCTGCTACAACGGCTTTGCACTCGGACATGAATTATGGGAAGATTGTGGGATTCGCCAAGGCTACGGAGGCTAGAAAGTTAAAGATACGGGCAGACAAGGAGAGTAGCAGCAGAACCAAGTCGGTGGGTCACTCAGGGAGTGCAGTTTCAGTGGGGAGACCAGTTCAGGGGAGGGGGCCATCAGGGCCATCCAAGTCTTATGCACAGTCCTCAGCCAGTGCACCGCCATCCGTGCACCGTTATTAGCCGATTAGTCAGTGGAGACTAGGGTTCGACCAGAGGAGACCCCATCAGTCAGGTCATCCCGGAGGAAGGTTGCAGCAGCAGGGGAGGGCTCTGTGCCCTCAGTGCGGAGGGTTCCATACTGAGGCCTGTTATTTGGATCGCCCGATATGCTACAGGTGTGGGATGAGGGGTCATCTTCAGCGGGATTGTCGTGCGCCCAGCCAGGGCAGGGGTAGGGGGTTTGCCCAGTCATCCGATTCTTCAGCCGCCACATCTTTAGTGCGTCCTCCATCTCCAGCATGATGTGGTGTAATTAGGGGTGGGGCTCGTGGTAGAGGTGGACCCATCCAATTCTATGCTTTAAGTGGTCGCAAGAACGCGGAGGCTTCTCCAGATGTCGTCACAGGTATTCTAAATGTTCAAACACTTGATTGCTATGATTTGATTGATCCGGGGTCCACCTTGTCCTATGTTACCCCGTTTATTGCTTCAAGTTTTGGGATAGAACCCGAACAGCTTCATGAGCCGTTCTCTGTATCGACTCCGGTTGGTGATTCTATTACAACAGCGCGAGTCTATAAGAATTGTGTTGTCACGGTATGTGGTCGTGTTACCACGGCCGATCTTATTGAGCTTGGGATGGTAGATTTTGATATTATTA
Source organism: Nicotiana undulata (assembly GCA_005239495.1). Classification (NCBI taxonomy): domain Eukaryota; kingdom Viridiplantae; phylum Streptophyta; class Magnoliopsida; order Solanales; family Solanaceae; genus Nicotiana; species Nicotiana undulata. The sequence goes on along the minus strand of ML242470.1, from coordinate 41,431 downwards.
TGGGAATGGACTGGCTTTATTCGTGCTTTGCTAAACTCGACTGCCGAACGAGATTCATGAGACTCGAGTTTCCTAATGAGCCGGTTATTGAGTGGAAGGGGAATGGTGCGGTGCCGAAATGTAGGTTTATCTCCTGCCTTAAGGCCTCAAAGATGATTAAGAAGGGGTGTATCTATCATTTGGCCCGGTTCGCGGACACCGCTTCAGAAGTGTCGGCCCCCGAGTCTGTGCCAGTTGTGAATGAGTTTCTTGAAGTATTTTCGGACGAGCTTCCAGGAATTCCGCCAGATAGAGAGATCGATTTTGGGATTGATGTACTACCAGATACGCAACCAATATCTATTTTACCATACAGAATGGCGCCAACAAAGTTAAGGGAGTTAAAGGAGCAGTTGAAGGATTTATTAGATAAGGGGTTCATTCGGCCAAGTGTGTCACTGTGGGGTGCTCCGGTTCTTTTTGTTAGGAAGAAGGATGGGCTTCAGATGTGTATTGATTATCGGCAGCTCAACAAAGTCACTATCAAAAACAATTATCCATTGCCTCGAATAGATGATTCGTTTGATCAATTGCAAGGTGTGAGGTTCTTCTCCACAATTGATTTACGGTCTGGGTATCATTAGTTAAAGATCAGGGAGCAGGATATTCCTAAGACCGCCTTCAGGATTCGTTATGGTCATTTTTAATTTTTGGTAGTGTCCTTTGGGCTGACCAATGCTCCAGCAGCTTTTCTGGATTTTATGAATCGTATTTTCAAGCCATTTCTAGACTCCCCGTGATTGTTTTTATTGATGACATACTTGTCTACTCGCGGAGTCGGGAAGATCATGCTAATCACCTCAGAGCAGTCCTGCAGGCTATTCATCATCATCACCTGTATGCTAAATTTTCGAAATGTGAGTTTTGGTTAGAATCAGTCGCGTTTTTGGGTCATGTTGTGTCCAGAGAAGGGATTCAGGTTGATCCCCAGAAGATCACGACAATGAAAGATTGGCTTAGACCAACGACCCCGATGGAGGTTCGCAGTTTCTTGGGTCTAGCTGGGTATTATCAGAGGTTTGTGGAGGGATTCTCTACCCTCGCCTCCCCATTGCTTAAATTGACGCAGAAAGCAGTGAAGTTCCAAGGGTCCGACGCTTGTGAGAAAAGTTTTCAGGAATTGAAGTCGAGATTGACTTCGGCACCGGTATTGACCTTGCTAGAAGGTATAGAGGGATTTGTGGTTTATTGCGATGCTTCAAGGGTTGGTTTCGGGTGTGTGTTGATGCAACATGGGAAGGTCATAGCGTATGCTTCAAGGCAACTCAAGAATCACGAGAAGAATTATCCGACACATGATTTGGAGCTCGCGGCTGTGGTGTTTGCATTAAAAATTTTGCGGCATTATCTTTATGGGGTCCACGTGGACGTGTTCTCAAACCACAAGAGTCTTCAGTATCTATTCAAGTAGAAAGAACTGAATCTAAGGCAGCGGAGGTGGTTAGAATTACTCAAAGATTATGATATGAACATTTTGTACCATCTAGGGAAGGCGAATGTGGTGGCCGACACTCTCAGTCGGTAGTCTATGGGTAGTTTGGCTCATTTGGAAGTAGATCAGAGGCCCTTGGCTAGGGAGGTTTATCAATTGGCCAGTTTGGGGGTTTGTCTTTCGACCTTAGGCAAAGGTTAGGTTGTGGCACAAAATGGGGCAGAATCGTCGCTGGTAGCGGAAGTCAAAGCAAAGCAGTTTAGTGATCCAGCATTGGCACAGTTGAAGAAGGCAGTTCTGAATATCAAGATTTCAGCATTTTCACTCGGCAGCAATGATGGATTGCTGCGATGTCAAGGTAGGCTATGTGTTCCAGATGTGGATAATCTTCGGGAGAGGGTAATGGCGGAGGCTCATAGCTCCAGGTATTCTGTGCACCCAGGTTCAACAAAAATGTATCATGATCTCCTGGAAATTTATTTGTGGAGCGGTATTAAGAGGGATATGGCGGACCTTGTATCCAAATGTTCAAATTGTCAACAGGTGAAGGCCGAGCATCAGAGGACCGGTGGGTTAACCCAACTTATGGAAATACCAATGTGGAAGTGGGAAATGATTAATATGGATTTCGTGGTACGGTTACCTCGCACTCAGCGCAAGTTCGACTCAATTTTGGTAATAGTGGATCGACTTACGAAATCAGCTCACCTTTTTCCAGTAAAGTCCACCGATACAGCGGAACAGTATGCTCAATTGTACATCAAGGATATAGTTAGACTTCATGGCACTCCAGTTTCTATTATCTCAGATCGAGGGGCCCAGTTTACAACTAATTTTTGGCGGAAATTTCAGCAAGGTTTGGGTACTTAGGTAAATCTCAGCACGACTTTCCGTCCACAAACTAACGGCCAGGCAGAGCGGACTATTCAGACGCTAGAAGATATGCTACGGGCTTGTGTTTTAGACTTCAAGGGTAATTGGGATGATCATTTTCCGCTTGTCGAGTTTGCTTATAATAACAGCTTCCATGCTAGTATCTGAATGGCCCCGTTAGTGTAAATTGGGAAGTTTGCATATCATGTTTTCAGAACCCAACGATTTCCAAAATCCTCATTCGAGGACGAATGATTTTTAAGGGGGGGAGAATGTAAAGACCCGAAAAATTTCTTGCTTAAAATAATGGCCGAACGAGTCCCCGAGTTACTTTTACTGTGGAAATTCCTAAAACGGAGCTAATTTGAACAAAAAGTACCCCGGGAGCTAAAGAATTAAATTTACCAGAAATTGGGTGTTATCCGACGCACTATGCGATTGCATAACATGGATGCGGACCGCATAGTGGTCGCATACATAGGAAGATCGCTGCCAAACAGAAGGACAACTATGCGGTCCAATCTACGACCGCATTTCGGTTTTGCGGATCGCATAGCTATCGCATTATTGCCTTTGAGTTTTGGGGAAGGGTGTTATGCGACGCACTATGCGATCGCATAACAAGTATACATACCGCATAGTGGTCGCATACTTGGGCAGATTGTTTTAAAATTTTGGCCCACCTGAGGGCCATTCTGCGGTCAAATATGCGGATCGCATGTCAGGAATGCGATCGTATTCCTGACCGCATATTCGACACGGTCTTTTAATTTTCTAAATTTTTATACCCGACCCCAGTTTCATTTAACCCCTGCCCCCTTTCATTTTAACTGGTTCCTAAACAAAATAGAGAGAAGTGAGAGTGGGTTCTAGAGAGAGAAGTCCTCATCTTCCCCAAATTCGTCCTCCATCTCTACCCAGGCTTGGAAGTTTATCGAGTAGTAGTCACCTTATTCATCATAAGAGGTAAGTATTCGCCCTATTTCCCCCAAATTCTAGGAATTTAACTAAGAATAAAACACACATAGGTTGGTTCTTGAGGATGAAAAGTTGGGACCTTGCAAGCATGTGAATAATCTTCCATGACCTAGTAAAGGGAAGCAAGTAGAGTAATCTTTCACTAAAAAGGGTTTAGTCAATCTAAGGGATCACATAGTGTTTGATAAAATGCTCAAATGAATTCGAGACTCCTAATTCTAAGGTAAATGTGTCGCATTGTGAACTAGATTGACGCTGCTAGGCGGTTCGGTGAATTGCAATACAATGTAAAAAGGGGAAACTCGACTCCAGGTATGTATGGCTAACTTTAATCTTTGTAAAATCGCCTTGTGGTGTCTGAGCATACGGTATATGTATTGGTATGAATGTGCGCAACTGGTTATTCGAATTGTGTTGAAGCGTGAAGTGTATTCCTTGCCTGTCTTTAGTCGATCACCACACTACTACGCTATGTGAAATGATGCTAGTAGGATAATGAATCCAAGAGTATGAATGTGTATGCTAAAGGCTGTGTAACAAGTAATGAAAAGGAGTTGTGGTGTGATGTAATTGAATAAAAAGGCTGTGGCAATATCGTATATGATTCACTGTTTGGTAAGGTTTGTTGTGGCACGATTTTCTTTGTATACGTATTGTGAGTTGTAAAGAAGCTGTATTCCTATTGCTGAAATTTTGTGTGATTGAATTGTGAATTGTCATTGTTGATATGAGATATGATTGTTTGGTGGGATCGGGTTGCGCGCTGCAATAGGATGGATAAGGGTGATATGTGAGAAGTGATAAGGGTGTGATGTGATTGTCCGGTGGGATCGGGTTGCACGCCGCAGCAGAAACACAACAAATGATTGTGATTGTCCAGTGGGATCGGGTTGCACGCCGCATTAGAAACATAATAAATGATTTTGATTGACAAGAGGGATCGGGTTGCGTACCGCAACAAAAGAAATAAGGGTGAAATGTTGAGAAGGGACAAGGGTGGAATTGCGATTGTTATTGTGATGAAGTTAAAATTGTGGAACTTCCATTGTGTATCTTTCTATATCTTGTGCAGTGATTGTGTGACTCTCTCTATGTCTCTTGCCTGTGCAGTATTGAGTTTACTTAGAGTAAAGTTTGTTCATACATACCAGTACAATTCAAATGTACTGACTTCCCTTTTGCCAGGGGCGCTACATTTTTGTGATGATTGTAATTGGTTCTATAGCAGGTACTCCAGCCCACCGACAGTAGTGCCTCCTCTACGTCCTATCAGCTGTTTTGGTGAGACCCTCTCCTCTCGGGGCCCAATGTGGTTCATGCCACCTCTTCTTCCGGATATTTATTTTGGTATTTGTGTAAGGTATAGCCGGAGCCTTGTTACCGGCAAGTATTATATAACTCCTCCGTACTCTTAGAGGCTCCGTAGACAGGAAATGTGGGTTATGTACATATGTATTTTAGGCAGTATAAGTTGTAGACCACGTAAAGTAAACATGTATGCTATGTATATTTTGTAAGTATTGTACCACATGTGGGTAATGACAGAAATCTATAATTAAATTCCAGGTTGTAAGAATATGTGTAAATTATAATTGAATAATGTACATTGGAAATCTCGGGATAATATGTGGGATGGAAAAAGGAATCCAGGTCCGCTTGACTGGGGCTACCCGGTCGAGTGCCGGTCGTGTCCTTAAGTATTATATAACTCCTTCGTACTCTTAGAGGCTCCGTAGACAGGAATTGTGGGTTATGTACATATGTATTTTGGGAAGTATAAGTTGTAGACCACGTAAAGTAAACCTGTATACTATGTATATTTTGTAATTATTGTACCACATGTGGGTAATGACAGAAATCTATAATTAAATTCCAGGTTGTAAGAATATGTGTAAATTATAATTGAATAATGTACATTGGAAATCTCGGGATAATATGTGGGATGGAAAAATGAATCCAGGTACGCTTGACTTGGGCTACCCGGTCGAGTGCTGGTTGTGTCCCTTGGTTTTGGGGCGTGACAAACTTGGTATCAGAGCCTAAGGTTTTAAAAGAGTCCTAGGATGTCTCGGAGCCGTGTCTAGTAGATCCCTTCTTATCGGTGTGTTGTCGACCAAATTTATAATTAGGGGGCTACACAGACATTTAGGAAATTACTCTTTTCATTGTTATTCTATATCGTGCGATGAGGTGGAAAGTTAAAATGTCCTTGTCTAATTCGTGCTTTGTTCCAAAAAATTTAAGTAATGGCACCAAAGAAGAGAGCTCGACTCGGCCTTGAGGCCAATGCCACCCCAAGTGTGGCTTTGAATCATGTACCTCGTAGTGCGGGTGAGAGTGACTCCCCGGCCTTGAATCTGTCGGACCCTTCTATTCCGGATCAAAGCATTCCTGTTCCTGTGGCAGCGGGGGGTGCTGCAATCCCTCCCGCTGATAATCCTGATCCCTCTACGGTTCCAGCTTCCGGTCCCGGTGCGTCCGAGGGGGACCTTAGAGGAGCTATTCATATGTTAACTCAGCTGGTGGCCGCTCAGGCCCAAAGATCTCATGCTACCCCTGCGTCCTCCAGCGGACAGGGAGATTCCGCCGGCTCCAAAGTCAACCAGTTTCTGTGGTTGGCCCCTCCAGAGTTCTCATGTACGGATCCAGAGGCCGATCCACAGGATTTTCTTGATGAGATGTACAATACCCTTCGAGTGATGAAGGCTACAGGGATATAGAGGGTTGAGTTAGCTTCGTACAGGCTGAGGAGAGCAGCATATTCCTGGTTCGAGATGTGGGAGGGTTCCCGTGGGGAGGGAAGTCCTCCGGCTAGATGGGGCTAGTTCGTGGATGCGTTCATGGATCACTTTTTGCCTGCCGAGACTGTGGCAGCCCGTGCTACTGAGTTTTCGGTCCTCAAGCAGGGCAGTATGAGTGTTTGGGAGTACCACATGGAGTTCGTAAGGTTGTCCAAGATGCTCCCTAGTTAATGTCGACCATGGATGCTCGCGTTCGACGATTTGTTCCGGGTCTCAGTCCTTTGGTTGTGAATGAGGCTGCTACAACGGCATTGCACACAGACATGAATTATGAGAAAACTGTGGGATTCGCCCAGGCTACAGAGGCTAGAAAGTTTAAGATACGGGCAGACAGGGAGAGTAGCAGCAGAACCCGGTCGGTGGGTCACTCAGGGAGCTTAGTTTCAGGGGGTAGACCAGTTCAGGGGAGGGGGCCATCAGAGCCATCCTAGTCTTATGCACAATCCAGCCAGTGCACCGCCATCCGTGCACCGTTATCAGCCGAATAGTTAGTGGAGACTAGGGTCCGACATCAGGAGACCCCATCAGTCAGGTCATCCCGGAGTAAGGTTCCAGCATAAGGGGAGGGCTCTATGCCCTCAGTGCAGAGGGTTCCATTCTGAGGCCTGTTATTTGGATCGCCTGATATGTTACAGTTGTGGGGTGAGGGGTTATCTTCAGTGGGATTGTCGTGCTCCAAACCAGGGCAGGGATAGGGGGTTTTCCCAGTCATCCGGTTCTTCAGCCGCCACATCTTCAGTGCGTCCTCCAGCTCCAGCAGGACGTGGTGTAATTAGGGGTGGGGCTCGTGGTAGAGGTAGACCCAGCTGATTCTATGCTTTGAGTGGTCGCCAGAACGTGGAGGCTTCTCCAGACGTCGTCACAGGTATTCTGAATGTTCAAACACTTGATTGCTATGCTCTTTTTGATCCGAGGTCCTCCTTGTCCTATGTTACCCCGTTTATTGCTTCAAGTTTTGGGATAGAACCCGAACATCTTCATGAGCCGTTCTCTGTATCGACTCCGGTTGGTGATTCTATTATAGCAGCACAAGTCTATAAGAATTGTGTTGTCACGGTATATGGTCGCGTTACCACAACCGATCTTATTGAGCTTGGGATGGTAGATTTTGATATTATTATGGGAATGTACTGGATTTATTCGTGCTTATCTAAACTCGACTGCCGAACGAGAGTCATGACAGTCGAGTTTCCTAATGAGCCGGTTATTGAGTGGAAGGGGAATGGTGTGGTGCCGAAAGGTAGGTTTATCTCCTGCCTTAAGGCCTCGAAGATGATTAAGAAGGGGTGTATCAATCATTTGGTCCGGGTCGCGGACACCGCTTCAGAAGTGTCGGCCCCCGAGTCCGTGCCAATTGTGAATGAGTTTCTTGAAGTATTTCCGGACGAGCTTCTAGGGATTCTGCCAGATAGAGAGATCGATTTTGAGATTGATGTACTACAAGATACGCAGCCAATATCTATTCCACCATACAGAATGGGGCCAGCAGAGTTAAGGGAGTTAAAGGAGCAGTTGAAGGATTTATTAGATAAGGGGTTCATTCGGCCAAGTGTGTCGCCGTGGGGTGCTCCGGTTCTTTTTGTTAGGAAGAAGGATGGGCTTCAGATGTGTATTGATTATCGGCAGCTCAACAAAGTCACTATCAAAAACAAGTATCCATTGCCTCGAATAGATGATTTGTTTGATCAATTGCAAGGTGCGAGGTTCTTCTCTAAAATTTATTTACGGTCTGGGTATCATCAGTTGAAGATCAGGGAGCACGATATTCCTAAGACCGCCTTCAGGACTCGTTATGGTCATTTTGAATTTTTGGAAATGTCCTTTGGGCTGACCAATGCTCCAGCAGCTTTTATGGATCTTATGAATCGAATTTTCAAGCAATTTCTAGACTCCTTCGTAATATTTTTTTATTGAAGACATCCTTGTCTACACGCGGAGTCGGGAAGATCATGCTAATCACCTCAGAGCAGTCCTGCAGTCTCTTCATCATCATCACCTGTATGCTAAATTTTTGAAATGTGAGTTTTGGCTAGAATCAGTCGCGTTTTTGGGTCATGTTATTTCCAGAGAAGGGATTCAGGTTGATCCCCAGAAGATCGCGGCAGTGAAAGATTGGCCTAGACCAACGACCCTGATGAAGGTTCTCAGTTTCTCTTGGTCTAGCTGGGTATTATCGGAGGTTTGTGGAGGGATTCTCTACCCTCGCCTCCCCATTGACTAAATTGAAGCAGAAAGCAGTGAAGTTCCAGTTGTCCGACGCTTGTGAGAAAAGTTTTCAGGAATTGAAGTCGAGATTGACTTCGCCACCGGTATTGACCTTGCCAGAAGGTATAGAGGGATTTGTTGTTTATTGTGATGCTTCAAGGTGTGTGTTAATGCAACATGGGAAGGTCATAGCGTATGCTTCAAGGCAACTCAAGAATAACGAGAAGAATTATCCGACACATGATTTGGAGCTCGCGGTTGTGGTGTTTGCATTAAAAATTTGGCGGCATTATCTTTATGGGGTCCACATGGACGTCTTCTCAAACCACAAGAGTCTTCAGTATCTATTCAAGAAGAAGGAACTGAATCTAAAGCAACGGAGGTGGTTAGAATTGCTCAAAGATTATGATATGAACATTTTGTACCATCCAGGGAAGGCGAATGTGGTGGCCGACGCTCTCAGTCGGAAGTCTATGGGTAGTTTGGCTCATTTGAAAGCAGATCAGAGGCCCTTGGCTAGGGAGGTTTATCAATTGGCCAGTTTGGGGGTTTGTCTTTCGACCTCAGGCGAATGGTAGGTTATGGCGCACAATGGGGCAGAATCGTCGCTGGTAGCAGAAGTCAAATCAAAGAAGTTTAGTGATCCAGCATTGGCACAGTTGAAGGAGGCAGTTCTGAATAACAAGATTTTGGCATTTTCACTCGGCATCAATGATGTATTGCTGCGATGTCAAGGTAGGCTATGTGTTCTAGATGTGGTTAATCTTCGGGAGAGGGTAATGGCGGAGGCTCATAGCTCCAGGTATTCTGTGCACCCAGGTTCTACAAAAATGTATCATGATCTCCGGGAAATTTATTGGTGGAGCGGTATGAAGAGGGATGTGGCGGACCTTATATCCGAATGTTCAAATTGTCAACAGGTGAAGGCCGAGCATCAGAGGCCCGGTGGGTTAACCCAGCTTATGGAAATACCAATGTGGAAGTGGGAAATTATTAATATGGATTTTGTTGTAGGGTTACCTCGCACTCAGCGCAAGTTCAACTCGATTTGGGTGATAGTGGATCGACTTACGAAATCAACTCACTTTTTGCCAGTAAAGTCCACCGATACAGCGGAACAGTATGCTCAATTGTACATCAAGGATATAGTTAGACTTCATGGCACTCCAGTTTCTATTATCTCAGATCGAGGGGCCCAATTTACAACTAATTTTTGCCGGAAATTTCAGCAAGGTTTGGGTACTCAGGTAAATCTCAGCACGACTTTCCATCCACAGACTGACGACCAGGCAGAGCGGACTATTCGGACGCTCGAAGATATGCTACGGGCTTGTGTTTTAGACTTCAAGGGTAATTGGGATCATTTTCCGCTTGTCGAGTTTGCTTATAATAACAGCTTCCATGCTAGTATCCGAATGGCCCCGTTTGAGGCATTGTACGGAAGGAGGTGTAGATCTCTAATCGGATGGTTCGAGGTTGGTGAAGGAGAATTGTTAGGACCAGATCTTGTGCACCAAGCTATGGAGAAAGTTAGAGTCATTCAGGAAAGGATGAAAACTGCTCAGAGTCGCCAGAAATCTTACGCCGATGTTCGCCGGAGAGAATTAGAATTCCAAGTAGATGATTGGGTGTTCTTAAAGGTGTCTCCCATGAAGGGAGTGATACGGTTTGGGAAGAAAGGGAAGTTGAGCCCTAGGTACGTCAGGCCGCATCGGATTGCTCAAAGGGTAGGGCAAGTAGCTTATAGGTTGGAATTGCCCCCTGAGTTGTCATTAGTACACGCGGTGTTCCACGTGTCCATGTTGAAAAGGGTAATTGGAGATCCATACATCATCATGCCAGTCGAAACCATTGAGGTAAATGAAGAACTATCGTATGAAGAGGTTCCGATTGCTATTCTTGATAGGCAAGTCCGTAAATTGAGAAATAAGGAAGTTACTTCAGTCAAAGTGTTATGGCGAAGTCAGCAAGTCGAAGAAGCTACATGGTAAGCGGAGAAGGAAATAAAAGAAAAGTACCCCCACTTGTTTGAATGAGTCTAGTAGTAAATCGTGCGTGTTCCTATTCCTAGACAATTCTAAGTTGTGGTTAATGTTGCATAAGAAGGGACCCTAACTTGTTTTCCCCAAAAAATCCTTGTTGTTGTAACTTTTCTATGCATGCCACAATTGTTTGTGCTGCCCTTACTTGAAAAATACGTGACCCCCTTTAAAGCAAATAAAAGTTTTGGGAAACAAATGTGCTAAGTAAGTGATTAATGGTAGTGTAGATTGGTAATGGTTAAATGAATTGTCTATGATATATTGAGGTGATTGAACTGTATGGGGCGCACTGAAATGGCCCAAAGTTATGTGCAAATATGTCACACTAATTGAATCATGTGCAATTGTGAGGTAAGGAGAATGAGTTATGTGTAGTTGATAAAGTGATCAAATAATGTAAATTGCTGAGGTAACAAACTTGGTGTGTGAGATATTGAATGGTTAAAATTGTGTAATAGTGCTTGGAAATGTGTTTCGGGGGTTCTCTGACAGGTAGATAGGCCTAATTACAAAGGAATCTCTGGCGAAATTTTCTAAAAATATTGAAGTTAGTGTAAATTGGGAAGTTTGCATATCATGTTTTCAGAACCCAACGATTTCCAAAATCCTCATTC
>ML242470.1:18111-28362 GCA_005239495.1 Nicotiana undulata | reverse complement strand
TTTGCCGGGGGCGCTACATTCTTGTGATGATTGTAGGTGGTTCTATAGCAGGTACTCCATCCCACCGACAATAGTGCCTCCTCTACGTCTTATCAGCTGTTTTGGTGAGCCCCTCTCCTCTCGGGGCCCAGTGTGGTTCATGCCACCTCTTCTTCCAGATATTTATTTTGGTATTTTTTGTAAGGTATAGCCGGAGCCTTGTTACCGGCAAGTATTATATAACTCCTTCGTACTTTTAGAGGCTCCGTAGACAGGAAATCTGGGTTATGTACATATGTATTTTGGGCAGTATAAGTTGTAGACCACATAAAGTAAACCTGTATGCTATGTATATTTTGTAAGTATTGTACCACATGTGGGTAATGGCAGAAATCTTTAATTAAATTCCAGGTTGTAAGAATATGTCTAAATTATAATTGAATAATGTACATTGGAAATCTCGGGATAATATGTGGGATGGAAAAAGGAATCCAGGTTCGCTTGACTGGGGCTACCCGGTCGAGTGCCGGTCGTGTCCCTTGGTTTTGGGGCGTGACAATATATAAGTATATAAATGAAAATTTTAAACAAGGCCAAATGGCCCCAATAAAATACGAAGGCACAAAAAGCAAAAAATTACAAGGCACCTAATAAGCTAATCCTCACCACCAGGGCCGTCGGAATCTTCCCCGTTTTCGGATCTGTCTGAACTCTCAGAATCATCCTCATCCTAGGGATATTCCAACTTCTTGGCCTCATCCTCGAGCCTAACATTTTCAAGCTCGGCCAATAAATCGAACCCCCGGGCGTGAACCTCTTCGAGAGCCTCCCTCCGGGACTGCCACTTTGCATGATCGACTATGGCCTTTAGGCGTTCCTGAGCAGCCTCATCGGTTTTGTACTGGGCCACCATCTCATCGGCATCCGCCTTGGCTATTTCAGCCACTAACATGGCTCCTTTAATCTCCTTGGCGAGGGTTTCCCGATCAGAACCAACCGAGCTCATCTGAGAGTGGAGCTCTTCAATTTTACGGGATCATGCCTCTTTTTTCTCCTTCATCGATCGAAGTTGGGCCTCCACCAAGGTCAATTGCTTCCGGGATGTTTCCTTCTCCGAGGCTAGACGATCCATCTTCACCTTCCACTCTTCGGCCTCGACTTTGATTACATCCATTTTGGCCAGGAGTTGGTCAATCCGATCAAGCGTCTGCTGGACTTGTGGATTATCATCGTTAGACAACGTGTTTAGCTCATCATCACTAACTTCAAATTTTTTTACCTGTTCTAAGAGGTCGGCGTGTTCTTTCTGAGCCGCATCCAACTCGGCTCGGAGCCTCTTGATTTCACCCTCACGTTGCTCACTGAGAAGTTTATACATGCTTCTTTTCTCATCAAGCTTTTTGACTTCGGCCTCGAGTTGGTTCAACTTGTCCCGGTACCGGAGGAAGGTCCCGTGGTGGAGCACTGAGGCTTATAAATACGAGGAAAGATATTAGAATTACCAAAAAATTAGTTCAAATATCGGAAGAAAAATTAGAATCATCAGGAATTATCAAAATACCGGGTTCAGCACCTGCTGTGCTTCGTTGAACATGCATGGCAGTCTACCTCGTTCATTTTACCCCGGTCTTCTTCAGTCACCAGGCACCGAAGATAACTGGCTATCCCTACCGGGGCGAAAAGAACCCGGGCATCTTCTAGAACGATGATGATAATTGACCGCTTCTGAGTTGGATCCGCTCTCGGGGAAGGGAACCAGTTGACCAGTCTCGAGCTCGAGTTAGGCCCACTTGTCCTCGAGAACGAACTTTTCCTCGGTACCTCTAAGTCACCCAACCCGGTGACGTCCTCCGTGGCGGTAGAATCCACGCCATAAAAAAATAGCGGAGGGGATTGTCTGCTTCGTGGGCCCCCTCGTTGGGTCGTTCTTCCACCATTTGGGCCTCTTTGAACATAGAATCGGTAAAACGAGGGCGACTCAGTGATGTCTATCACACCAAGTGCCTTCTTCGGGGCATTGCCCGCATCCTGGGAAGCCTTAGTTTCGGCCTCCCCATTGACCTCCCTGGCGTGAGGCAGATCAGCCTCACGGGTGGCCGATTCAACGCCTCTGCTCTTCGAGGGGCGACGACTCGTGGGCCAAAAAACAAAAGGCTCTTCCCCCTCAAACTCGTCCCTAAGCCGATGGAGTAATTCCAAAGCTGGCGCCCGAGAGCTAGTATTTTCCTTTGGCTTGCACAACAGCTAGAGCTGTCAATATGGGTCGGGCCGGGCTAACCCATCTCAGTCCACATGGGCTTTAGCAATTGACGGGCTGGGCTGGGCAAGCCCACCATTTTGATGGGCCTTATAATGGTCAGCCCACCCCAACCCTATGTGGGTTGCGTTCCCCCACGGGCAGGCCCATCATTTTAAAAAAATATAATTTTATATTTTTTATTTAAGTTCTAACAAAAAAAAGATAAATATTTAAAAGTTAAAAAAATCTTATTGGAAAAAATTCACAAAAATTTATAACTTTGTATAGTGTTCCAATATATCACAATGAATACTAAAAAAGTAAAAGACAAGACTTTATTTCATTCACTAAAAGTCAAAACTCAAAACAAATTATGCAACTGAACATCCATGACGCTTATGGGATATCGAACATATTATCTTCATCAAACAGATTTGAATCCTCTTGTGAGAAGGTTGTCTTATTATCTGCACTTTCATCTACATCTACAATACGTATGCAATATTAATTCTAGCCTCACATGCCACAGGCTTACTCGGGTCGGGCTTAAAAGCCTCATTTTTAAATGGGCTCCAAAATGTTTTGCCCAACCCTGCTAATTCATGGGCTGGCCCAACTAGCCAAGCCCATATTGAGGGCTCTAGCAACAAACTTCTCCTTATTTTATTTTCTCCGAGCTCGGGGAACTCGGAGCCCTCCTCCTTTTCCTCTCTCCATCTTGTCCCGGAGCAGGAGACTCAATAGGAATGTTCTCGTCCCCGGCCGAAGCCTAAGCTCGACGTTCTTAGGCAAACCTACAAAAGAATGTAAGGAGATAAGGACGCAAGTTAAGAAGAAAAAGTTCAATACGACTTGTTCAGAACTTGAGCAAGGGGTACAACATAACGAGCATCAATAAGAAAAGGAAAGATAAGTCATAAAATCGACTCTTAAATGGAGTATTTACGTGATGCGTTCCACCTTTCTAAGAACAACCTCCACTCGGAGGGTACCAGGTCGACGTTACTCACTCGAACAAAATATCCCTGCCAACCCCGATCCTGATCCCCGTCAATACTCGAGAATGGTGCTTTGCTCGTTCGACGTACTAACTTTATCAGTCCTCCCCCCTGGAAGATTCAGGGGTTGTATAAGCGGAGTAGATGATCGATGGTGAATGAGTACCCATCGATTTCGTTTACAAAAATCGGAGGAGGATTACGATCCTCCATAGTGATGGATGAATCTGGCCAAGGCACACGCTATACTTCATATAGAAGTCTAAGATGACCGGGTCTATCTGTCCCAATGTAAAGGGATAAGTGTAAGCACTTCGATATCCCTCGACATGGGTAATGGCCTCTTCGGGGTCAGGGACCACTATGTCTTTGTTAGCTCAGTTGCAGTATTTTTGGACCGTGGGGAGGACCTCTTTGGTAACCGAGCAAATGTATCTCGAGGTCTCCTTACACCGACCTTGTACATAAGAAGGTTTCTCAACCTTAAAGTCGTCGGTGACCGAACAACCACGGGCAATGAACATCTTCAAGGGGGGATCTTCCGCCGGTTCATCAACAACCATATCAGGAATGGTCTCCTTGACCTCAGTGGTCAGTCGCGATGAACAAGGAGCATTCTTCTGAGGAATAAATTTTGAGGTTTTTTCCATTGTTATGGAAGAAAGTAGCTAAGAAAAATGGAGAAAGAGGGAAAGTTGAAAGATCAGGCTTGTTGGCTTAAGTAAGCGACGAGTAAAAGTTTATGCAAAACACAAAAGAACCTTGGGTAATGGGGTTAAAAATGCTAGAGAATATTGAAACTCTGGAGGTACGAAGATAGAAGGTTTGGTGTAAAGTGAAATCTCGTGTCGTTTTTTGTCATTTACTCTCCAAGAAACGAGGGGCTATTTGTATACGGGTAAAATTGGGCTCATGGTACATCCCGGTCTCTAACAAAATAAACCAAGCTCAAGAATGATGACATGGGACCGGAATTGAGTGGTCAGTCTTATCGAGTCAGAATTTGGAGGCATGACGCCCGAACTCAAGAATTTCGGGGTCACGATTTAGAATCGGTCCTAGCTTCGAACGACTTCGAAGAGCATTGTCGAGCAATCCAGCACGACCAATAGAAGACCGTAATATCCATGACCGTTCAGATATTACGACGGGGATCTCGGCACGTATCGATGTAGAACCGACAATCAATTAAACAAAAGACTTTTTTATCTTTTATAGAATTTTACTTAGAGTAGGATTCCCCTACTATATAAAGGGGGGTCTCATTAGGGATAATTGTGACACGCATTCCAAGGCAATATATTATTATTTTCTCTTTTATTAGCTCTCTCTCTCTCATTAGTGATGGCCATAACGAGCCTGGATCAAGGGTGAATATTTCACTAAGGCCGGGACTATTTTCCTCGTGTGGTTTGAATCTATTTTATATTTGTTTGTTCAAGTTAACTTAATTTATTGCTTTGTATTAAATCAATCCGCATATCCTTAAAACCACTTACAAATTCAATTGTTGTCCGATTTTGAGGGTAAACACATTTATAACAGTGAAAGAATTAAGCAGCATAAAGTAGTGGATCGATATACCAAGATAGTGGACTGAGCCTCGAAAGCTTAGAATTTAGATGTATATCTGAAAGTGCTAGTGGTGGAGAAAAAGTGGAGGGGATGAGGTAAAATAGGTTGGGGGCGCATAGCATGCCATATGATGTCCTCTTATCAACATATTTGTGTCATGTAGGATTGGTTGTCCATATTGGACATTGCCAACAGAGGAGGAGTATATTTGAACTATTTGGATAATGGCAAGGATATTTTTTACGAATAGTATAACTGAAGGTAAAATTGATCCTTTTCGCAAAGTAGATGAACACATTTTTCCATTCCCCTAGGTATAGTGGTCTAGTTTAAACTCTCTTTGAGAGCACCTAAGTTCCTTTGACCTTAGTCCATGACAATTCTTTTCCCCTAAAATTGGAATTGGTTAGAACTTTGTGCACGGTTGAAACCGAGCCATGGGATGCCTCGGTTTTCGATAAAGTAAACGGAGGAAGAGACGTCACTTTAAGGGACTGGAATCGAGGCAAGGAGCCCCTCGAGTCGAGGTCCGGGCAAAATATCTGCCCTCGGGAGTACCGGGGCCACAACCCCAAAGATCGGTTCGAATCACAAAAGTCTCGGAGAGCATTACCAGATAATCGAGCATGACCAACAAAAGGCTATGATATCTATGACCAGCCGCATGTCACGACGTGAATCTCGACACGTGTCAGCAGAAAATTGGTGATAAGTTAAACGAAAGATTTTTACCTTTTATGGAATTTCACTTAGGGTAAAACTGCCCCTACTATATAAAGGGGGTATGATTATTCATTAGGTACACAGGGCAGAGTTTGTTCTTATTGTAACTCTTCCCTCCCACAACTCTAAATAGGGGTCTTCATAACCCTGGAAAAGGACCAGAAGTTATAACAAGTTGCAAGAGAGAGCCCGTGGATCAAACGCTGTAGATTTCTCTAAAAGCTACAAGCATTCAAGTGTTTATTGGATTAAAAGATGAAGACGAAGATTCAAGAACAACCTGCAAGACCTTGGATTAAAAATACGTCAAGATCAAGATCAGACCTCAAACACTAGGATTGAAATAAAATAAAATTCAAGATTAAGCTCGGAAGCTCTTTTATTTACTGTTGAAAAGTAGAATCAGAGGATTCATAGAGATTGTACACTCATATTATTTGAAATAAAATACTATGATTGTTGCAATATTTTTTCATCTTGATTTTATTTACTCGATGCAATTTATTGTCTACAAATTCTGGCAGGCTCGGTGGGACAATCTCTACCTCTTCAATCGCCAAAGTTCAGGAACGGTAAAATAGCTACAAATAAAATCAACTCCAAATCAACATCCACCAAGGCTGCTAACTCCAGGTTCTATGCTGATGTGGAAAGCATCCTCGATATTGTCTTTGGAAGTTTCAGACCAATTACGAGGAGAAATGCAAGCTCTTTAGGACAACAAGCACTCCAAGTACCGTCCGCACAAACCCCTGTTTTTGGATCTTCATCCTCAAAAGGAGCAAGATCCTATACGAATGTATCCGAAGGAGGAAGTGATATTGCTGAAAAGATCAAGAAAACTCTAGCTTTGCTTGACCTCTCCGGATCCAAGAACTCTATTGTGAAGGAAGATGATGATAGTTCAAGTGATGGGTCTTCCCCACTTACGCCGCATAGCGTGAGCCATTTGAGAATCAATTTGTGTGATACCCCATGCTACTCCCCATCTACAACAATCATGCAACCCATGATGAAAAACACTTCATCTGTGGAAGAGCAATTGGCAAACTTGACAGAAGAAATTGTTGGCTTGGCCAAGTGCATACAAAATCAAGATGCTAAGTCAAGCTAACAGACAAGGTGTGAATCTTGATGGAAGAAGAATCCACCCATAAACCTGGCTAGATCCCATAGGTTCCAAACAGTAGTTCTCCCCAATGACAAGTAGCATCCACTAAGGCTATCCCTGTCTCATCTGAAGGGATGATTCCAATCGATCAATTGAAGGAGTTCATTGAAGGAACTATTAAAAGCAAGTACGAAGTTTCTACCAATTCTTCTCTTACATACGCAAAGCCACATACTACGATGATCGATATATTGAAGATGTATGCGGACTATAAGCCTCCAAAGTTTTAATAGTTTGATAGAATAGGCAATTCAAAGCAACACGTGGCATAATTCATTGATAAATGCAACAACGCTGGGACTAATGGAGATTACCTCATCAAACAGTTTGTCCGTTCGCTAAAAGGAAATGCTTTTGATTGGTATACAGACCTTGAGGCGGGATATATTGATAGCGGGGATCAACTAGAGCAAGAGTTTTCTAATCGCTTTTATATCACAAGCCGCAATGTGAGCATGGTGGAACTTACAATTACCCGTCAACGGAAGGGCGAACGAGTTATAGACTTTCTCAATCGTTGGAGAAATGCAAGCCTCAACTGCAAAGACATGCTTAGTGAAGCTTCTGGCGTAAAAATGTGCATCCAAGGCATGCATTGGGGACTAAGCTACATCTTGCAAGGTATCAAGCCTAGCACATTTGAAGAACTTGCAACTCGCGCCCATGACACGAAATTGAGCATGGCCTCTGCTAGAAATTAAAGGTTTCCTATCTATGAGCCTCGCAAAGGGAACAACAAGCAAAAAGTCAGGGAGTGGAGAAAGTTTGTACCCAAGTCTGAAAATAAAGAAGCTATGAGTGTCAACACATCACCTGCGAAGTTAACGACAAAGGTGAGCAAGAAGCAGAGTGTGAAGTCCACTTCTTTCCAAGATAAGCCAAGTGGAAAGTTGACTCTAGAAGAAATGCAAAGAGAAGGAGTACCCATTTATGGATTCTGATGCGACCACAATTTTTGAAGAGCTCCTCGAGTTAAATGAAGCATCCAAATAAAGGGGAAAAAGATGACACAAATTGCTGCAAATACCATCAACTTGTGAGCCACCCTATGGACAAGTGCTTTATCTTCAAGGACAAAGTTATGGACTTGGCTCGTGAAAAGAAGACTGTGCTTGAAGATGAGAAAGAAAGCGTAAACCAAGTCTCTATCACCTTTGTCTCTTTCAGTCCAGATGAATTATGTAGTTTTAGAAATAATAAAGATGAAGAATTATCGGAGTAAAGTTGAAGTTGCTCAACCTGATGATGATGAAGGTTGGACGTTGGTGACTCGTCGTAGGTGCTAAAAAAGGAGCCCACGTAAAGAATCGATAGAACAACCAACAAGGCAAATGATGGTAAAAAGACCAAGGAAATGAAATCCCGTTAAGAATTTTAAGTAGGAAAAAGTGGAGGTGCACCACCCTCAAAAGCCACGACATCTGGTGACCTTGGAAGAGTCCTTGCTAAGTTGGTTCTGCATGAAGATTTCCCGTGATAGTATTGAGGCCTCTTGTTGCAATGCTGATAAAGGGGAAGAAAAGAGCGATGACCTACCATTGGAACCATCTTCAAAAAAGCTTATCGAGTCTATCCCTCAAGAAATTAATTCTTGCGAGAAAAAAGTTATGTTCACAAATGACGACCTTCTACTAGGTGACACTACTCATAACCGCCCGTTGTACCTAGTTGGCTATATGCGTGATTAAAGGGTAAATCGAATATTGGTTGGAGACACATAATGTAGACCCCAAATCAAATAAGACTGAAGCATCTCTGCTGCAAACTGAAACCATACCTGTAATAACTGCATCAGAGGCCTCAGCCTCAGGCCTGGCAGGAATAACATAGCATCGGGGCAGAGCCCCTCCAACCTGAATGTTACACCCCATGTTTTCGTACGTGAGAGTACATCGTAAGTCAATTGATGTAAGCTCAGAAATAAGATTCTATTTGATGGAATATAAAGTAAGTTAATCATGTTACGTTGGAGGTTACAAATATTTAAGATCATGAATAACGAGTACCAAGAGGGTTTGAAAGCATAGAAGCTAAATCAATTGAAGAAAATAAGTTTCGTCGAAAGTCGACGAGTTTGGAATGTTATAACATGTACTTTAGGATGAGACTATGGTTCAATACATGATATGGAGGTTATGCTATGAGTTAATTTTTATCGTATGATAGTTGTGTTCTACGTTTTGAAGTCAAGCAAGTGGTGGAACAAAAGTTGGCAAAGGTCTTCACAAGTTACACTCATAATGTGCTTAACATTAGGTCAAATGTAACTGAGATTTTCTCCCGATATACTTGGAATTAGGGGATGATCTACCTACCAAACTGAATATCTATGAGTCTAGTTTCCAACGCATTAAACCGTTCATCGATACAACATAGGAGTAGAGAGATATTTGCAATTTCGCGAGACTGCGCAGACATCATAAGTGACAAGTAGGTGGATCACTAAAGCTTTTTGAGCAATACATTTCATGTACTATATTAGGTCTTATTGGGACATATAATATACCAAATTCAAGTTCTTGGAATTTAGTTTCCAATACTCTTAACCGTTCATTCATACGACATCTGGATAAAATGATATAAGCGTCGGAAGATGGACCAATCCTAGGGTGCCAAGCTAGCACCTCTTTGACTTTTTCCAAAATAGATATATATGTGTCTTAGGTCGGATTTCTCTTCATATTTCAGCATAAAAAGACCATAGAACACCCATAAACATAACCTCAAGCTATCTACTAGGGTTTCAAAGAAGACTATCATCCCGGGCATGAAATCGAGAAGCAATAACATCAAAACGATCCCTACGACGTAAGTGTCATTATACCGCCTCTTCTTTTTCTTTGTAGTTAGAGTTTTGGAAGTTACTTCATAGTTAAGAAACGTCTAATATCTGTATTTAAGTGCTTAAATATCAAGGAAGGTTGATAAATGTGTTTCCTAATAGTTAGAACTCACGGGACGGTGATCGGAAGCCGTGAGTTCGAGTTATTTGACTTGTAGCGGACTGTTTTGTATTGCTGTTGGGCTGCGTGTTTTAATAATGTTTTGTGGGGTTTTGGAGGAGGAAGGGTGTGGAGAAACACCATATATATGTAGGGTTGTGATCTGGTTGTTCTTTGTAACATTTCCGGGTCGTTTGACACGACTACGGTGGTCGTCTTATGTGTGAAGTGATTAAAATGTGTGTGGACTGTTTTGGGAGGCTCAATATGATTATTATTGATGTTGTTTGGGCTGTTAGGTGATTGTTTGGACTTGCANGAGAATATTGACCATACGTCACTCCGAAAGGTTCAGAATATGATTCCAATGAGTCCTACATGCATTATATATATGTAGCTATTTTACTCTACCGAGCCGCGCTATAGTCGGCCAAGTATGGCACCTATTGTGCAACCACTGATTAGTTGGGTTTACCAAGTCCTCTTTGAGGTCGGGTATGATATGATAATGATGATGCCCATAGAGGCGAATGTTCTAATTTGATGATGATGCTCACAGAGGCGGATGTTTTAAAAGATTATGTATATATATGTATCATGCATTTCATGTTACTGTATCTTAGA
>ML242470.1:0-18094 GCA_005239495.1 Nicotiana undulata | reverse complement strand
AGTTCAGCGGTTATAGGCGAGATCCCTTCTCCGGACTTGCCGTGGTCTTGGTATGCATTTTTGTTATAGATGTTATGGGTATGTCCGGGCCCTGTTCTGGCTATGTTGCATTACTTATCTCTTTTTGAGGTTGCTTCTCTTATTCTTATGCTATCAATGTTGTTGGTACTTCCTGATTATTATAAGATTCTTGATGAAGAGTTAATCCTAACAACATGTATATCGACCATACGTCACTCCGAAAGGTTCTGAATATGATTCCAATGAGTCCTACATGCATTATATATATGTAGCTATTTTACTCTACCGAGTCGCGCTATAGTCGGCCGAGTATGGCACCTATTGTGCAACCACTGATCAGTTGGGTTTACCGAGTCCACTTGAGGCCGGGTATGATATGATAATGATGATGCCCACATAGGCGAATGTTCTATGATGATGATGATGCCCACAGAGGCGGATGTTTTAAAAGATTATGTATATATATGTATCATGCATTTCATGTAACTGTCTCTTAGAAGAACTCAGATGTTACAGGTGATATCTTCTCTACCTCTCTTTACATTATTGCTCATATTTATATTGACCAGCCTTACATACTCAGTACTTTATTCGTACTGACGTCCTTTTATTTGTGGACGCTGCATGTCGTGCTGCAGGTCCTGATAGACAGGTAGACACAACTCTCCCACCATAATAGGCTTTCCAGTTCAGCGGTTATAGGCGAGATCCCTTCTCCGTACTTGCCGTGGTCTTGGTATGCATTTTTGTTATAGATGTTATGGGTATGTCCGAGCCCTGTTCCGGCTATGTTGCATTACTTATGCTCTTTTAGAGGCTCATAGACAGGTTTCAACTCATGTATAGTTTGGTCTGCCTTGTTGGATAATTTTTGTTGTATAGTCTTTCATGGCAGCGTTGTAGCTCGTACCTTTTATGTAGTTTCTTAGCAATCTTGTCATCCCATGTGTTGTATGTTCATGATCCATATCTACCCTTTTATTGATCTTGTTATCCCTTAAAGATAAAAAGAAGACTAGATAAAATGTACGTTGGTGCTCGGCAAATATGGCCCGGGTGCTAGTCATGATACTCCAGTTTGGGTCGTGACACTGAACATCTATGGGTCGACCTACTGAAGCCTGACCTCTACCTCTCATATCCTATCCTACACCTCTAACTGTCTTGCCTCCACCTCTGGCACCTCGACCTCCACCCCTAGCTAGCTGAGGGGGTGGGGGTGCACCTGGTGCGAGAATCATAGCACGGGATTCCTGGTGCTGAGAAGCACTAGAAGCTCGGAGGCAATACCTAGAATTAGGCCTTGGAACACCACAAGAGTAACAAGACCGCTGCTGCTGAGACTGCTGGTCCTGGAACTGTCCCTATCGACCAAAATAATCACCTTGGAAGCTCTGAAGCGGCGGTGCACTAATAAGATCTGGTGGTGCACTGATAGGAGCTGGCGGTGCACTGCGGGATACCTGAAGTGCCGACTGGTATGGTATAGGAGGATGACCTCTGCCGAAAGAATCTCTACCTCCAGATGAGGCACCATTGACCGAAATGATGAGGTCTCTTGTCAGACCCCTGACCACTGCCCTGTGACAAGACCATCTCAATACGCCTGGCCACATTGTCCGCCTCGTGGAATGAAATATCAGTACCTAACTTTCTGGCCATCTGAAGTCTAATAGGCTGAGCTAGCCCCTTGATAAACCTCCTCACTCTCTCTCGATCTGTGGTGAGTATCATGATAGCATGTCGGGCCAAAGTGATAAACCTGGTCTCATACTGTGTAACAGTCATAGATCCCTGCTGAAGGCGCTCAAACTGCCTCCGAAGATCCTCCCTCTGAGTAACTGGTAGAAACTTCTCCAAGAATAACTCGAAGAACTGATCCCAAGACAACGACGAAGATCCAACTGGCCTGGTTAAGCAAAAATCCCTCCACCAAGTCTTGGCGGTACCAGAAAGACGGAATGTAGCAAAATCAACCCCATTGGTCTCAACGATCCCCATGTTTCGAAGAACCTCATAGCAACTGTCCAGGTAGTCGTGGGGATCCTCTGATGGTGCACTAGTAAATGTAGTAGGGAATAACTTGGTGAACCGATCCAACCTCCACAAAGCATCGGCAGACATAGCTGCCCCCTCAACTGCCTATGCCACAATACCCGGCTGAGCTGCCCCAGCTGTCTGAGGTGTTGGAGTCTGGAACTGAGAAGCTAACTGCTCTAGTGTGCGGGTAGTAGGAGTCTGGGCCCCTTCCCCAGCCTGAGAGACGGCTGGTGTTGTAGGAAGTAGACCGTCCTGATCCACGCTCTCCATAAGGCCCACTACGCTAACCAGATCGTCCTGAAGTACCGGAGTGGCAATGAACCCCTCTGGGACCTGAGCTAGCCAACTGGAACCATCTGAGCAGGAACCTCACCGGCAAAATCTACATGTGGGTCCTCTACTGGGGCAGCTACTCTAGGTTGAGCCCTGCCCCTGCCTCGGCCTCTAGTACGGCCTCGGACTCGTCCTTGGTCCCTCGTAGGAGCTGCAATAGGAAGATCGGGCTGCTGATCAGTAAATGAGGAAGTACGCATTCTCGCCATCTGCGAGAGAATATAATAGAAACTCAATTAGCATTTAGAATTCAAATCGCATGATAGAGAAGAAAAGATGTAAAGTTATTCCTAACTTTGCAGCTTTTGGGGATAAGTACAGATGTCTCCGTACCGATCCCTCAGACTCTACCAAGTTTGTCCGTGACTTGTGAGACCTAGGCAACCAAGAGCTCTGATACCAACTTGTCACGACCCGAAATTCCTACCATCGGGACCATGATGGTGTCTAACGTTGAACCCGCTAGACAAGCCAACGTGTTTAATCATATTTACTAAAAACCTTTACTATTAAATGAAAACATGTTAAAATCAACTTTCCATAATTTAAAAGAATAAATAAGAATAGAAAAGGCTTTCGTAGCTAAATCCACAAAATTTAACAAAAAATTTTAAACTAGCCAACCCGGATCCTTGGAGTCACAACTCACAGACCATCTAAGAATAGTACACAAAATAGTCTGAGAAAAATACTACATGAAGTACAAGAATCAGAAATGAAATGAGATAAGGAAGGGGACGCCAAGGCCTGCGGACGCTTGCAGGTCTACCTCAGTTTCTCCGGTGGACTGAAGGATACTCCCTCGATCAAGGTCCACTGGGTCCGGTATCGTAATCTGTACAACATAAAGAAGTGCAGGTGTAGAATCAGTACAACCGGTCCCATGTAATGAGTAAGTGCCGAGCCTAACCTTGGCGAAGTAGTGACGAGGCTAGGACATGACAAATAATAAACACCTGTGCAATTCTATAATATATAACAGGAAATAACGACAGGAAAATAACAAGTTAAGTGAAAACGGAGGAGAACATGCTGGGGACAAGGGGAAACAATTTCTGAATCACAGAACGAAGCAACAGTCTAAGTATCAAAAATAGCACATGAAGTAAACACATAGGACAGACAAGTACACGACATCACCGTTCGTGCTTTACTCTCATCCTCACCAAAACAAGTGCAGGACATCACCCTTCGTGATTTTACTCTCATCCTCACCAAAACAAGTAAATAGATAAATACACGGCATCACCCTTCGTGCTTTTATTCTCATCCTCACAATGCAATGAATAAATAAACGACACGAAATTATCCTTCGTGCTTTTAAATATTAAATCATGACACGGCATCACCCTTCGTGCTTTACACTCTCAACCTCACAATGCAACAAATAAATACACGGCATCACCCTTCGTGCTTTACACTCTTCCTTACCCAAACAATATCAGGAACAACAGTTTGGCAAGGAAAAATCAATAACATGTATTATAGTCACAACATCCCGGCAAGGGAACAACAGTACAAAATTAATACCGTCCCGGCAAGGGACACAACTATAACCAATCTTGCTCAAGTGTGAAGCTTAACAAAATAATCCTCAACCGTACAATTAATCAACACTTTTTATAACCAAGTATTTCCAAAATGAAATCTACTTCATAACACAGTAAATAACAAAGAAAAACACATATATCATAGAGACTGACTCACGGGCATGCTTGACAACAATGCATAGGTACTCGTCACCTCACCTATACATTGAACATGGGATAAACACGTAGCACACATGACTCAACACCTATTCTCTCAAGCTAAGGTTAGGCCAAACACTTACGTCCATGCCACGAACACAATTTAAGCCTCAACTACCACTTTACCTCTTGATTCCACCGCAACCTCGCTCGTATCTAGCCACAAGTTAATTATATCAATAATTGCTAAATGAATCAATTTTAATGCATGAAAATGAGTTTTCTAAAACTTTCCCCAAAAAGCCAAAAATCGACCCCGGGTCTGCTCGGTCCAAACTCAAAAATCGGATTGAAGCCTGATTACGCATTCACCCCCGAGACCGGATATATAAATGGTTTTGGAATCCGACCTCAATTTGAGGTCTAAATCCCATAATTTCAATATTCTTAGGTTTTACCCAAAATTTCCAATTCCTCTATGAAAACCCTAGATTCTAGGATGAAACCTTGTAAAAAGAAGTTAAGTATTAAAGAAAATGAGTTAGAATCACTTACTAATGTTTTGGGGACGAAAGAGTGTTTGGAAAATCGCCTATTATATTTTTAGGGTTTTGAAAAATGAAAAATAACTGAAAATCCCGTTTAAATATACCCTCTTAAGGCCTCCACCGCGGACCGCGAAAAAGGGACCGCGGCCGCGAAGGTCTTCCACGGGCCGCACAAGGACGACCACGGTCGCGAAGCTCCACCGCGGACCGCACAAGGATGACCGCGGTCGCGAAGCTCCACCGCAGACCTCACAAAAGCGACCGCGGTTGCGAAGCTCCACCGCGGACCACACTGGCGGGTTCAGAGATCTGCACCTCTCTGAACCTGCAACAACCTTGATCTATACCTAACACACCCCGAGACCTACGCGAAACTTACCCGAGCCCGCGGAACTCCAATCCAAAAGTGCACACAACCTCAAAAATATCCTACAGACTCATTCGTGTAATTAAATCTCCGAAATAACATTATAAACATCGAATCAAACCCCAAAATCAATGAAATTTCTCTAAACCCCTTTAAACATCAAATTTTATATTATTGATCCGAATCACGTCAAACCAAGTCCGTTCCTTACCAAACTTCACAGATAACACACACAAATTGTATTGAACCTGTACCGGGCTCCGGAACCAAGATACGGGCCTGATTTCGAAGGTTTCACATAGAATTTCATTTTAAAAAACCTTTATATTTTTTAGAAAATAATTTTCTTTAAAAATTCATTTCTCGGACTTGGGACCTCGGAATTCGATTCCGCGCATACATCCAAGTTCCATATTTTCCTACGGACCCTCCGGGACCGTCAAATCACGGGTCCGGGTCTGTTTACAAAAAGTGTTGACCGGAGTCAACTTTATTCAAATATTCAACACAAAATTATTGTTTTTATCAGTATTTCACATAACAACTTCCCGGCTACACACCCGGGATGCGCGCACAAATCGAGGTGAGATAGGAGGAGGTTCTCATGACCTTGGAACACATATGTAGCTAGAAACACACGGGATGACGTTTTGGGTCATCACAATCTCCACCTCTAAAACAAACGTTCGTCCTCGAACGGACATAGAAAGATACCTGAATCGGGGAAAAGATGGGGATATCGACTCCGCATATCGGACTCGGACTCCCAGTTCGCTGCCTCAACAGGCTGACCTTTCCACTGAACACGGACCGAAGGAAAACTCTTCGATCTCAACTACCAAATCTGCCGATCTAATATGGCTACCGGCTCCTCCTCATAAGTCAAATCTTTGTCCAACTAGACACTGCTGAAGTCTAGCGCATGAGATGGATCGGCAACATACTTCCGAAACATAGATACATGAAACACCGGATGCACAGCTGATAAACTCTGTGGAAAAGCAAGTCTTTAGGACACCTCTCCTACCTTCTTAAGGTTCTCAAAGGGATCAATGTACCTAGTGCTCAACTTTCCCTTCTTCCCAAACCTCATCACGCCCTTCATAGGCGACACCCGAAGCAATACCTGGTCTCCTATCATAAATGCCAAATCACGAACTCTGCGATCTGCATAACTCTTCTGCCTGGACTGAGCTGTACGAAGTCTATCCTGAATGATCTTCACCTTGTCCAAGGCATCCTTAACTAACTCTAAACCCAACAATATAGCCTCTCCCGGCTCAAACCACCCGACTGGCGACCGACACCGCCTACCATACAACGCCTCATAAGGAGCCATCTGAATGCTCGACTGGTAGGTGTTGTTGTAGGCAAACTCCGCTAAAGGCAAAAACTGGTCCCATGAACCTCCGAAGTCAATGACACATGCTCGCAACGTATCATCCAAAATTTGAATGGCACGCTCGGACTGTCCGTCTGTCTGAGGATGAAACGCTGTACTCAACTCAACCCGTGTGCCCAACTCACGCTGAAATACTCTCCAGAAATGGGAGGTAAACTGAGTACCGCGGTCAAAAATAATGGACACAGGCACACCATGCAAGCGAACAATCTCCCTGATGTAGATCTTTGCCAACTTCTCCGAAGAATACAAAACTGATACAGGAATGAAGTGTGCTGACTTGGTCAGCCTATCCATAATGAACCACACCGCATCAACCATCCTCTGAGTCCGTGGGAGCCCAACTACAAAATCCATGGTAACACGCTCCCACTTCCACTCGGGAATCTCAATCTGCTGCATCAAACCACCGGGTCTCTAGTGCTCGTACTTAACCTGCTGATAGTTCAAGCACTGAGCTACATATGCTACGATGTCCTTCTTCATCCTCCGCCACCAATAATGCTCCCGCAAATCCTGGTACATCTTTGTGGCGCCCGGATGAATGGAATACCGGAAACTATGGGCCTCCTACAATATCAACTCATGAATACCATCAACATCCGGCACACAAACACGGCCCTGCATCCTCAAGACTCCATCATCATCAACTGTAACCTTCTTGGCACCTCCGTGTCGGACCGTATCTCTAAGAACACATAAATTACAATCATCATACTGCCGATCTCGAATACGATCAAACAATGAAGAACGGGCCATAGTATAAGCCAAAACACGTCCAGTCTCTGAAACATCCAATCTCATGAATCGATTGGCCAAAGCTTGAACATCTATAGCAAGCGGTCTCTCCTCGACCGGTATATAAGCAAGACTACCCATGCTGGCTGAATTCCGGCTCAAAGCTTCGGCCACCACATTGGCCTTTCCCGGATGATATAGAATGGTAATGTCATAATCCTTTAACAGCTCTAACCATCTCCTCTGCCTCACATTCAACTCTTTCTGCTTAAACAGATACTGCAAACTCTTATGATCCGTGAACACCTCACACGACACACCATACAAATAATGCCTCCAAATCTTCAACGCATGAATAATGGCTGCTAACTCCAAATCGTGAACTGGATAGTTCTTCTCATGAATCTTCAACTGACGAGAAGCATAGGCTATCACCTTGACATCCTACATCAACACCGCACTATGTCCAACCCGTGAAGCATCACAATACACAGTATATGGCCCTGAACCTGTGGGTAAAACTAACACTGATGTCGTGGTCAATGCTATCTTGATCTTCTGAAAGCTCGCCTCACACTCATCAGACCACCGGAAGTGGGAACCTTTCTGAGTCAACCTGGTCATCGGGGCTGCAATAGATGAAAAGCCCTCCACAAATCGACGATAGTAGCCTGCTAAGCCCAAGAGACTCCAAATCTCTGTAGCTGAGGTGGGCCTAGGACAATCTATGACTGCTGAAATCTTCTTGGGATCCACCTGAATACCCTCTGCCGACACCACTTGACCCAAAATTGCTACCGAACTCAATCAGAACTCACACTTGGAAACTTTGGCATACAACTGACTATCCAACAGAGTCTGGAGGACGACTCGAAGGTGCTGCTCATGATCCTCTCGGTTGCGAGAGTATATCAATATATCATCAATGAAAACAATAACAAACGAATCCAAATAGGGACTGAACACTCGGTTCATCAACTCTATAAAAGCAGTTGGGGCTTTTGTCAACCCAAATGATATCACCAAGAACTCATAATGCCCGTACCGAGTGCGAAACATTGTCTTAGGAACATCGAATGCCCTACTCCTCAACTGATGGTAACCAGATCTCAAGTCAATCTTGGTAAAAACTGTGGCACCCTAAAGCTGGTCGAATAAATCATCGATCCTCGGCAAAGGATATTTATTCTTGATAGTAACCTTGTTCAGTTGCCGGTAGTCAATACACATTCTCATTGAGCCATCTTTCATCTTAACAAACAACACTGGGGCACCCCAAGGGGAAACACTAGGCCTAATGAAGCCTTTATCAAGAAAGTACTGTATCTGATCCTTCAACTACTTCAGCTCTGGCAGGGCCATACGATATGGCAGGGTAGAAATAGGCTGAGTGTCCAAAGCCAACTAAATGCAAAAATCAATATCCCTATCGGGTGGCATACCCGGCAGGTCAGCAGAGAAAACCTCTGGAAACTCACGAACCACGGGCAAAGACTCCATAGAAGGAACCTCGGCACTAGAATCACGAACATATGCCAAATAGGCCAAACAACCCTTCTCGACCATGCGCCGAGCCTTTATATATGAAATAACTCTACCGGAAGAATGACTAGGAGTCCCTCTCCACTCCAATCGAGGTACTCCCAGTAAGGCCAAGGTCACAATCTTGGCATGACAGTCAAGAATAACATGGTAGGGATATAACCAATCCATCCCCAAGATGACGTCGAAATCAACCATATCAAGAAGTAACAAATCAACACTGGTCGCAACACTACCAATAACCACTATACATGACCGGTAGACTCGATTTACCACAATAGAATCACCCACCAGTGTAGACACACATACAAGAGTACTCAGGGAATCACGGGGCATAATCAGATAAGGAGCAAAATATGAAGACACATAGGAGAATGTAGACCCCGGATCAAATAAAACCGAAGCATCTCTGCTGAAAAATAAAACCATACCTATAATAACTGCATCAGAGGCCTCAGCCTCAGGCCTAGCAGGAATGACATAGCATCGAGGCGGAGCCCCTCCAACCTGAACATCTTTGGGTCGACCTACTGCGGCCTGACCTCTACCTCTCATAGCCTGCCCTCTACCTCTAACTGTCTGGCCTCCACCTCTGGCACCTCGACCTCCACCCCTAGCTGGCTGAGGGGGTGATGGTGCACCTGGTGCGGGAATCATAGCACGGGAACCCTGGTGCTGAGTACCACTAGAAGCTCGAGGCCAATACTTAACAATATGCCCGGGAACACCACAAGAGTAACAAGATATCTGCTGCTGAGACTGCTGGTCCTGGAACTGTCTCTGTCGACCAGAATAACCACACTGCAAGCTCTAAAGCGGCGGTGCACTGATAGGAGCTGGCAGTGCACTGCGAGATACCTGAAGTGCCGACTGGTATGGTCTAGGAGGATGACCTCGGCTGCAAAAATCTCTGCCTCCAGATGCCGCAACATCGACCGAAATGACGAGGTCTCTTGTCAGACCCCTGACCACTGCCCTGTGACAAGACCATCTCAATACGCCTGGCCACATTGGCCGCCTCACAGAATAAAATATCAGTACCTGATACCTGACTCTCTGGCCATCTGAAGTCTAATAGGCTAAGCTAGCCCCTCGATAAACCTCATCACTCTCTCTCGGTCTGTGGGGAGTATCATGATAGCATGTCGGGCCAAAGTGATAAACCTGGTCTCATACTGTGTAACAGTCATAGATCCCTGCTGAAGGCGCTAAAACTGCCTCCGAAGATCCTCCCTCTGAGTAACTGGTAGAAACTTCTCCAAGAACAACTCGGAGAACTGATCCCAAGACAACGGTGAAGATCCAACTAGCCTGGTCAAGCAAAAATCCCTCCACCAAGTCTTGGCGGTACCAGAATGACAGAATGTAGCAAAATCAACCCCATTGGTCTCAACGATCCCCATGTTCCGAAGAACCTCATAGCAACTGACAAGTAGTCCTGGGGATCCTCTGATGGTACACCAGTAAATGTAGTAGGGAATAACTTGGTGAACCGATCCAACCTCCACAAAGCATCGGCAGACATAACTGCCCCCTCAACTGCCTGTGCAACAATACCCGACTGAGCTGCCCCAGCTGTTTGAGGTGCTGGAGTCTGGAACTGAGAAGATAACTGCTCTGGTGTGCGGGTAGTAGAAATCTGGGCCCCTCCCCCAGCCCGAGAGACCGCTGGTGCTGTAGGAAGTAGACCGTCCTGGGCCACGCTCTCCATAAGGCCCACTAAGCGAACCAGAGCGTCCTGAAGTACCGGGGTGGAAATGAACCCCTCTAGGACCTGAGTTGGTCCAGCTGGAACCGTCTGAGCAGGAACCTCATCGACAAAATCTACTTGTGGGTCCTCTACTGGGGCTGCTGCTCTGGGCTGAGCCCCTCCCCTGCCTCGGCCTCTAGTACGGCCTCGGCCTCGTCCTCGGCCCCTCGTAGGAGCTGCAACAGGAGGATCGAGTTGTTGATCGGTAGATGAGGAAGTACGCATTCTCGCCATCTGCGAGAGAATAAAATAGAAACTTAATTAACATTTAGAATTCAAATCGCACGACAGAGAAGAAAAGATGTGAAGTTATTCCTAACTTTGCAGCCTCTAGGGGATAAGTACAGATGTCTCCGTACCGATCCCTCAAACTCTACCAAGTTTGTCCATGACTTGTGAGACCTAGGCAACCTAGAGCTCTGATACCAACTTGTCACGACCCGAAATTCCCACCATCAGGACCGTGATAGCGTCTAACGTTGAACCCGCTAGACAAGCCAACGTGTTTAATCATATTTACTAAAAACCTTTACTATTAAATGACAATAGGTTAAAATAAACTTTCCATAATTTAACAGCATAAATAAGAATAGAATAAGGGTTTACATATTTAAATCCACAAATTTTACAAAGTATTTTAAACTAGCCAACCCGGATCTTTGGAGTCACAACTCACAGACCGTCTAAGAATAGTACACAAAATAGTATGAGAGAAATACTACATGAAGTACAAGAATCAGAAATGAAATGAGATAAGGAAGGGGACGCCAAGGCCTGCGGACGCCTGCAGGTCTACCTCATTGTCTCCGGTGGACTGAAGGATACTCCCTCTATCAAGGTCCATTGGGTCCGGTATCGTAATCTCCACAACATAAAGAAGTGCAGATATAGCATCAGTACAACTGGCCCCATGTACTGAATAAGTGTCGAGCCTAACCTCGGCGACGTAGTGACGAGGATAGGACACTACAAATAATAAACACCCGTCCAATTCTATAATATATAACAGGAAATAACGGCAGGAAAATAACCAGTTAAGTGAAAAATGGGGGAGAACATGTTGGGGACAAGGGGAAACAATTTCTGAATCACAGAATGAAGCAACAGTCTAAGTATCAAAAATAGCACATGAAGTAAACACATAGGACAGGCAAGTACACGACATCACCCTTCGTGCTTTACTCTCATCCTCACCAAAACAAGTGCACGGCATCACCCTTCGTGATTTTACTCTCATTCTCACCAAAACAAGTAAATAGATAAATACACGGCATCACCCTTCGTGCTTTTATTCTCATCCTCACAATGCAATGAATAAATAAACGACACGACATTATCCTTCATGCTTTTAAATAATAAATCATGACACGGCATCACCCTTCGTGCTTTACACTCTCATCCTCACAATGCAACAAATAAATACACGGCATCACCCTTCGTGCTTTACACTCTTCCTCACAATGCAACAAATAAATACACGACATCACCCTTCGTGCTTTACACTCTTCCTTACCCAAACAATATAAGGAACAACAGTTTGGCAAGGAAAAATCAATAACATGTATTATAGTCACAACATCCCGGCAAGGGAACAACAGTACAAAATAAATACCGTCCCGGCAAGGGACACAACTATAACCAATCTTGCTCAAGTGTAAAACTTAACAAAATAATCCTCAACCGTACAATTAATCAACACTGTTCATAACCAAGTATTTCCAAAATGAAATCTACTTCATAACACAGTAAATAACGAAGAAAAACACATATATCATAAAGACTGACTCACGGGCATGCTTGACAACAATGCATAAGTACTCGTCACCTCACCTATACATTGAACATGGGATAAACACGTAGAACACATGACTCAACACCTATTCTCTCATGCTAAGGTTAGGCCAAACACTTACCTCGATGCCACGAACACAATTCAAGCCTCAACTACCACTTTACCTCTTGATTCCACCACCAACTCGCTCGTATCTAGCCACAAGTTACTTAATTATATCAATAATTGCTAAATGAATCAATTCTAATGCATGAAAATGAGTTTTTTAAAACTTTCCCCAAAAAGCCAAAAATCGACCCCGGGTCCGCTCGGTCCAAACTCAAAATTCGGACCAAAGCCTGATTACGCATTCACCCCCGAGCCCGGATATATAAATGGTTTTGGAATCCGACCTCAATTTGAGGTCTAAATCCCTAAATTTCAATATTCTTAGGTTTTACCCAAAATTCCCAATTCCTCCATGAAAACCCTAGATTCTAGGATGAAATCTTGTAAAAAGTAGTTAAGGATTAAAGAAAATGAGTTAGAAATAACTTACTAATGTTTTGGGGAAGAAAGAGTGTTTGAAAAATCACCTCTTATGTTTTTAGGGTCTTAAAAAATGAAAAATAACTAAAAATCCCGTTTAAATATACCCGCTTCAGGCCTCCACCGCGGACCGCGTAAAAGGGACCGCGGCCGCGAAGGTCTACCGCGGACCGCACAGGGACGACCGCGGCCGCGAATGTCTACTGCGGACCGCACAAGGACGACCGCGGTCGCAAAGCTCCACCGCGGACCGCACAAGGACGACCGCGGTTGCAAAGCTCCACCGCGGATCGCACAAAGGCGACCGCGGACCGCACTGGCGGGTTCAGAGATATGCACCTCTCTGAACCTGCAACAACCCTGATCTATGCCTAACACACCCCGAGACCTACCCGAAACTCACCCGAGCCCTCGGAACTCCAAACCAAAAGTGCACACAACCTCAAAAACACCCTACAGACTCATTCGGTAATCAATCTCCGAAATAGCGTTATAAACATCGAATCAAATCCCCAAATCAATGAAATTTCTCTAAACCCTTTTAAACATCAAATTTTGCATTATTGATCTGAATCACGTCAAACCAAGTTCGTTCCTTACCAAACTTCACAGATAACACATACAAATTGTATCGAACTTGTACCGGGCTCGGGAACCAAGATACGGGCCCGATTTCGCAGGTTTCATATAGAATTTCATTTTCAAAAACCTTTATATTTTTCAGAAAATAATTTCCTTTAAAAATTCATTTCTCGGACTTGGGACCTCGGAATTCGATTACGGGCATACGCC
The DNA here is from genome assembly GCA_005239495.1 of Nicotiana undulata. Taxonomy (NCBI): domain Eukaryota; kingdom Viridiplantae; phylum Streptophyta; class Magnoliopsida; order Solanales; family Solanaceae; genus Nicotiana; species Nicotiana undulata. Next base: position 4,553 of record ML242470.1, on the reverse strand, counting down.
AAAGTCCCATATTTTCCTACGGACCCTTCAGGACTGTCAAATCATAGGTCCGGGTCCGTTTACCAAAAAAGTTGACCGGAGTGAACTTTATTCAAATTTTTAACACAAAATTATTTTATTATCAGTTTTTCACATTACGGCTTCCCAGCTACACGCCCGGGTTGTGCACGCAAATCGAGGTGAGATAGGAGGAGGTTCTCATGACCTCGAAACATATATCTAGCCAGAAACACAGGGGATGACCTTTTGGGTCATCACACCGGTGATATATGCTCAAGTCGGGTTTTACTATCTCTAGATCCAACCCTTTAATTGGGACTATCGAGTTTTTGAGTTCATCCCAAATTCTTGTTAGCCAAGTTTTCCTAGACATAGTCTCTCATTATCAAGTAGAGACTAAGTCAATTAGGCATGATCAATATTTGCAACAATTAATTCCTAAATTAGAGCAAGAACTAGGCTAAATATAATACACCCAACCTTAAACAAGCCCTAAATCAAACACCCATTAGGTACCCACACTAGGGTTGGATCACAACCCTTGCTAGAAATTTAGCTAAACATAGATAAAAATGAAGAAATTAAACAATAAAAGATAATTGAAGTCATATTAGATGACAAAAGGGATGAAATTCCAAAGTAAAATAGACATACTATCACAAAATTTCCTAAAGCAGTAATAAAAAATAGCTCTCTACTTTCTGAAGCTCAAACTTAACCTAATTTTGATAAAAAGGACTATTTATACACAGTTAAAATTTTCGGAATTTTTTTTCCCTTTCGAAGGTTCTGCGGCCGCAAAATGTGTGTGGTCCGCACTTTGAAGATGAGCTTGACAAGAGGTACTTCTGCGGCCACACAATTCTGAATTGCGGCCGCACTTCTTCAAGTTCTGTGGACCGCACATTTCTGAGTGCAGCCGCACTCTGGACTTCCGCGGTCATCCAATAATAGTGCGGTCCGCAGTTCTTGCTGGGATTAAAGTCGGAACTCTTTGATCTTCAACATATGCGACCGTACAATTTGTGGACCGCACTTTGCAAGGAAGCTCTGATAGAAATCCGTTCATGGTCTGCGGCCGTAGAAAAAATTCTGCAGTCCACACTTTGCCCCTTTTTGCTTGGTCTTAGTCCTTGTCCAAAACTACTCCTTCTTGAGTTGAATTTCATCATTTTGACTCATTTTCCAGTACTCCTGCAACAAAGCACATTTTATCAGTTTTTGGGAATGCCTTTAAGAATATTTTAGCTAAAACAAAAGTAAAAGGGTGCAAATAAGTAGTCAAAATCCTTACTTATCAAAAATCAATTGTGAGGACTTTCGTATTTGAGAGATTGGGTCCATTCAAGAAGGGGAACAAGTTCCATAGAAATTATCAAATCATAAGAATATCCCCTTCGCCTACAATCCAGAAGATCTCTAAGGATTTCCAAATTTTGGTTCCTTCTAGAAAGATGCGACAAACAAAAATTATGGTTTTATGTAAAGAAGTACTGAAGGTAAAGCGATATATTGTGGTCTACACTAAGGAACGTGACAAAGATGAAGAAAGTGTTGATTCTTCGTATAATGTTACTGTATGAGGCGAGAATGGTATTCCATCTCTAATGGAGGATGATGCAGAATTGGAGGATGTTTCACTGTGTTATCACATATACTTCAATTATGGGGACCCTCAAGAAGATGAAGATTCAAAGGATGTTCCGCCTAAACTTGAAGAAGGGGTAAAGAAGACAGTGGACGCTTTGAAATAAGTAAACCTTGGCACTGATGAAGAAGCGAGGCCCACTTATCTAAGTGCTTTACTAGTAGCCGATGAAGAAAGCACTTATACAGAGTTACTCGAGGAGTTTCAAGATGTCTTTGCGTGGAGTTACAAAGAGATGTCTGGCCTGGACCCTAATGTAGAAGTCCATCACCTTGGAGTCAAGAATGGTGCTCATCCTATTAAGCCAACTCAAAGGCGCTTTAGGCCGGACTTGGTTCCCCTGGTTGAAATCGAAGTTAACAAACTCATCTAAGCTGGCTTTATTCGTGAAGTTAAATACCTAACATGGGTTTCAAGTATGGTCCCTATAAGGAAGAAAATGGCCAGATTTAAGTGTGCGTTGACTTCAGGGATCTCAACAACGCGTGTTTGAAAGATGAATTCCCGCTTCCTGTTCCAGAGCAGATGATCGATTCTACTACTGGGTACAAGGCAATGTCATTTATGGATGGTTCAATAGGATATAACCAATTCGTATGGCGCCAAAAGATGAAGAACTTACTGCATTTTGTACCCCTTAGGGTATTATTGTTACAAGGTAATGCCTTTTTGGCTTGAAGAATGCTGATTCTACTAACCAAAGGGCTATGCAAAATATTTTTGATGACCTTCTCCAAAAGATTGTTGAATGCTATATTGACGACTTGGTGGTAAAATCGAGAAAGAGGAGCTACCACTTGAAAGACTTGAGGATGGTGTTTGAATTGCTCCGGAGGTACCAACTTAGGATGAATCCATGGAAATGCGCCTTTGGAGTTACTTCAAGAAAGTTCCTTGGTTTCATTGTCTGACTTCGAGAGATCAAAATTGATCAATCCAAAGTGGATGCCATTTTGAAGATGTCTGAGTAGGGGTTTTTTTCGGTTGGTACATTACAATATTTAGACATTTCAGTTTAGCATTTTCGGTATTCGATTTCGTAAAATCTATACCAATATCGTACCTAATTATATTCGGTATGGTTCGGTTTTTCTCCTTTCAGGTTTGGTTTATTCCGTTCGGTAACTTCGGTTTATTCGATTTGAATACTAACTAGTGCATAGAGTCATAGACGGTAATATTCTTAATTAATGTACTCAAAAGTACAAAACTAAAAATGTTTGTTGACAAACGTTTTGTCCAAAACCAGTAAAAACAACCTAGAGGGACAAAACATAGAGAAATATCTTGTTACTTGCTTAGAATTAATTAATGAACATAGAGAATAAGGAAAAATAAAATTTTAAATTTCTTATATTTAAGTTATAATTAATAAAATGTGTATTGTGTAATATAATACATATTTCGGTACGATATCAGTGTTTTGGTACTGTGATGACCCAAAAGGTCATCCTTTGATAATTTAGCTAAATCTGTGTTGTGAGGCCCCGAAAGCCTCCGTTAATCTCACCTCGATATGTGTGCATAGCCAGAGCGTATAGCCGGGAAGATCTTATGTGAGAACTTGATGAAAAATGGAATTTATAATAATCAATGGAATAAAGTTGACTTTGGTCAACATTTTAGGTAAAAGAATCCGGACTCGTGATTTGATGGTCCCGGAGGGTCCGTAGGAAAATACGGGACTTGGGCGTATGCCCGGAATCGAATTCCGGGGTCCCAAGCCCGAGAAATGAATTTGTAAAGAAAATTATTTTCTGAAATTAATAAAGGTTTTGAAAATGATAATTGGTGTGAAAACCATGTTACCGGGCTCGTATTATGGTTCTCGAGCCCGGAACAGGTTTACTATATGTTCTGTGACTTATTTGTGAAATTTGGTGTAAAACGGACTTGAAATGACGTGATTCGGATCAAAATCGGAATAATTAAGCTTTATGAAGTTTTAAGGAAATTTTATGAGTTTTGAGATTTAATTCCTTGATTTTGATGATATTTTGGTGATGTAAAAACTTGAATAAGTCCGTAGGATGATTTGGGAGTTGTGTGTGTTTTTTGGTTTTGAGACCCGAGGGCTCGAGTGAGTTTCGGGTAGCTAACGGGGTGTAAAAAGTGGGGGAAATCTGATGTTTCCTTGAGTTTCTGGTGTCTGGTGCGTGCCTCTATGCGATCGCATAGGCTATGTCGCGATCGCATAGCGTAGTTGAGAGGGGGGAGTTCTGAGACTCTATGCGATCGCATAGATGTTTCCGCGATCGCATAGAGTATAGGTGGTCTGGGGGGGGGAGGTGGCTGGGTAAATGCCTTCCGCGATCACACCCTTTCCTTCCGTGATCGCATAGCCTCAGCCAGGAGACTTTTGCGATCGCACCATCACTTTTGCGTATCGCAGTGTGTTAGAGCCAGACTCTCCGCGATCGCAATCCCTTTCCCGCGATTGTGATGAACAATTTCGCCTAGTTATATTTTAATCAAAAACAGAATCTTCATTATAGGACTTTCTCATTTTCAGCATTCTCTTCATCTCCAACCCCCATTGAAGACCTCCAAGACAATTCCTCCTCCATAGCCTTTTGGGTAAGAGTTTCTAACACCAATTCCTTCCATTTTTCTTCAACAAACACTAGAATCTAGGCCAAAAATCCTAAAATCAAAGTAGAAATTAGGGGTTTTGGGTAGAGTTAGGGCTTATGGGGTTTTGGGTAATTCAACCTCAATTTGGGGTCGGATTTCAAAACAAATCATATATTTGAACTCGTGGGGGGTATGGGAGATCGAGTTTTGGTCCGAGCCTCATGTTTGGACAAAGCGAGTTCGGGGTCGAATTTTGGTATTTTTTGAAGAATGCTAGGAATTATATAATTAGGCTATGGGACTGTGTTAATGAGTCATTATTGATATTATT
>MDKH01119961.1:0-27458 GCA_005239495.1 Nicotiana undulata | reverse complement strand
ATCAGTCCACCAGGAATATGGCCATACCATTACCAAAAGAAAGGCATTTCTCAGGCGCAAACGAGCGTTCGGAATTGTCTATGGTAACTGGGATAAGTCATTTGCAGCTCTGCCCAAGTACATGGCCGCACTGCAACACTTTAACCCCGGGACGGTTGTTGAATGGAGGCTTGAGCAGAGTTCGGGGAAACCAGAATATATATTCAATTACGTGTTCTGGGCGTTTAAACCAGCAGTTGATGGTTTTTCGCATTGCCGAGCCATAATATCCATAGATGGCTCTCATGTCTATGGAAAGTACGAGATAAAGCTGTTGATAGCCGTGGAAGAAGATGTTAATGGACATATATTTCCTCTAGCTTTTGCTATTTGTGCCAATGAAAGCACAGATACGTGGACGCTGTTTTTGAACCACTTGAAAGAGCACGTTGTCAAACAGCATTCCGGTATTTGTCTAATATCTGATCGGCACAGTGGTAGCTTAAGTTCTGTGGAGAACTTGTCTGCATGGCAAGAAGCTTATGCCTACCACCGTTACTGTGTGAGGCACTTTAAGGCCAATTTCTAGAAGGCATATCCCAACAAGGATCTGCATGATTTGATGTGGATGGCAGCAACAGACCACTAACAACATAAATTCCGAAAGCACATGGAATCTATCAGGCAAGAAGACGAGGCAGCCTATCGTTGGTTAATGCGACATCACCCTGAAAAGTGGACTTTGCATGCGGATGGTGGCAGACGATGGGAAATTCTGACTACAAACGTGTAAGAGTCTTTCAACGGGTTATTGAAGTCAGAAAGAGGATTGCCTGTCACAACCATGGTGCGGATGTCGTTCAAGCAGATGACAGAGAGGTTTGTTGAAAGGTCTGCAGCTGCAACGGCATTGATGGAAAGGGGTGTTGAATTTATGCCAGTGCCGATGAAGAGATTTGAGAAATACAGACGGCGATCACATTGGCATTCATTTTTGCAGTATAATAACGAAAGAAATATTTTTGAAGTTCGCACCGCTATCCATCAAAATTGGGGGAATAATGTACATACTGTAAATGAATCATCAAGGTTATGCTCTTGTCGGAAATGTTCCATCTACCACATGCCTTGCTCACATGCCATCAAGTGTTTTCAACGTGTTGGTTTTGGTATAACCAACTATGTTGATCAACAATATAGTATTTCCAAGTACCTAAACACATATAGTGGGCAGTTGCAGCCAGTGGGTGCTGAGCATTATTGACCGCCAGAATAATTTAAAATGGTGTGTAACAAGTCCTATTTACGTCGAATATAGGTGCAGAAGAGAACGCGTATACGAAACCAAATGGTTGTTAGTGATACCGTTTATGCGCGCAAATGTGGTACATGCTCGCAAACAGGAAACGACCGTCAAAAATGCCCTTCAGCTGGTTTGGGTGGCAATAGTGATCAAGCGTGAGTGTTCTTATAGTGTGCCTAACTATCAATGATTTTATGTTGTAATAATTAGTTATTTTATTTATGTTGCAAGATTTATGAAATAAAATTATGTTTGTTAATTATGATTTGAACTTTTCCATTTTAGTTTATTAAATGATAATTTAATAGAATTATATATGTGTATTGTCTTGTCGAACTGAAAAAGATGACCAGCTGACATAAAGATGTTTTGTAAACATCATGATCTTTAACACGCAAAGCATAGCGCGATTAAATACTACGTTATGTATATATATAGCGCGATTAAATACTACGTTATGTGTGTTGTCTTGTCAAACTGAAAGACCAGCTGACATAAAGTTATTTTGTACACATCATGATCTTTAACACGCAAAGCATAGCGCGATTAAATACTAAGTTATGTGTATATATAGCGCGATTAAATACTACGTTATGTGTGTTTTATTGCCTATAAATAACGGGCTCATTCTAGTTATTTTGTGCACTCAAAAATAACTAATAGCAAATCTTTCAGGAAAAGCAAGGTTTTTTTAACGCACAAATGTCTCAACCTCTTTATGTACCAAGGTGCAAGTGTGGAAAAACATGCATGATGTAAAATTGTTGGGATAATGGTGAAGTTGGACGCCGCTACTGGCACTGTGTGAACCAGTTTTATAAGGTTCCCGACGAACCTATATTGCGATTTTGAGGTATGGGTTGATGAACCCTGTTATCAGGAATGCTACAAAGAATCTTTGCACCATCTTCATAATTTGTGTTTAAAACAGTGGGAACGTGAAAGAGAAAATAAAAGAGAGGTTAGAAGAAGAAAAAAAAGCTGGAAGAACAATTTAAGTGGTTGGAGCAGAAAATATTAGGCGACAGGGGCTAAACTTGCGTTGTATGTGCTTAGTATATTACCTTATCTTTATGTTTTCCATGTCATGTATTTTTATTAGTTCTAATGAATTTTAATTATGTTAAGTTGCTATGTTTGTGTTTGTGTTGTAGTAATGAATTTTAATTATGTTAATTATGTGTGTTTTAATGATTGTATTTGTGGTTGTAGTATGAAACTAACTAATGAACGGGGAAATAAAAAAGTAATGCGCACATTATATAAAAATTATTGTTAATGGGTATAGTGTCTTAATTCCATGCGCTATACCTGGCAGTCAAATCGTTCCAGGTATAGCGCACAGTTTTCCAGCGCTATACTATATATAACGCCCAAATTCCATGCGCTATACCTTAGCGGCAAAAGTTAACATTAAGGTATAACGCCCAGTATTTAAGCGTTATATATAATATTGTAATTTTCTTTTTAGACTTATTAATATTCTTTTTATTTAAAAAAACATTATTTTGATTCTAGACTCCTTCATTTATGCGTACAGTCGTCTATCATTCTCCATTTAGATGAGGAATCGACAATTCCACGTTAGCCTACAGTATGGTGCGGACGACTGATGAGAAAACGTTGTCTAAAATTAGGAGGTGACTCATCTAACTTGAAAGTGTCATATGCATAACTACGTCTTGTCTACACCATACATATATATATCCGCTTTCCTTTTTCTTTTTTTTACTGCAATGTTGGGTCTCCACTAGGTCTTAAAAAGTGAGAACTAACTAGTTCCTTTATTCAATTTTCGTCCAGCCACTATTTATATACTAGGAGTACAAATTTTAGGGTACGCGGCTCACATGTAGCTTATTCGATAAGTATAAATTTTTTAAAAATTATATAAATATTATTAAACTATGCATACTTTGTCATGCAATTGTTAAGCGTCATTTAGAAAGCATTTCTAAAATTTAATGTTGAGTTTAAAAAGTATAATAGTTATGAATATCGGGATAATTTATATCTAATTATAACAGCTATTAGAATGCGTATTTATATTTTGATAATAATTTTATAGAAGGATAGTTTGATTAAAAATGGACATATTATTGTATACTCAAAGAATCAAATAATTTCACGAAAAATATTTTTCTGTTTTTTTTTTAAAGTACAATATTAAAATTGCATATATAATTGATTGATTTTAATTCTATGAATGGTATAATCTATAATTAAGAATAAGAAAATTGAAGGAGTCCGACTGATAATATAACGTCGTCGCTGAGCAAGGTAACGATGAACTCTCAACTTAATTATCCATTTTTTGTTACTTTTGAAATCATGAGTTTTATTAAATAAAGGATATTAATGCGGAGAAAACCATGGCGATATAAAGCATTAATGAAACATAAAAGGAAACTGTGACAATATTAAGCAAAATCATAACTTCCACTAGAAATTCACAAAATTCGGAGTCACAAGTGCACGAGCAATCTAGTAGAATATACAAATCAACTGTCTAGAATGAAATAGACAGAAATATTAAATGCAACAGGAAGGAGATTCTGGGTGCTGCAGATCGGAGCATGGGGAGCAGCGCACCACTAAGCCTACGGATAATCTGGATGCGTGCCTGAACAAGACATTAAATATACATGCCTCGGTACCTGCACAATTAGCGCAGAAGTGTAGCATGAGTACATAAATTAACGTGTAACCAGTAAGCATCTAGTCTAACCTCGAAGATGTAACGACCCGACCGACCGTTTTGCTTTTTAGATCTACGTTCCCCTAATAAAGACTTTCTGTATGTACCTTTGTTGTTTTATGACTTGAGGGGATGATTGATTTGGGTTTGGAAGGGTTCGGGTAGAAATCGGAATACTTAATTCCTTAATAGTGGCTCATAATGATCAAGTTTGACTTGAGTCAACGTTTTGAGTAAACGACCTCATAATCGGGATTTGATGGTCGCAATAGGCTCGTATGATGACTTTGAACTTGAGCGTATGTTCGGAGGGCTTCGCATGACCCGAGAGTGTTTTGGCGCTTAATGTTGAAAATTGGCGCATTAAAGGTTTTCAAGTTTTTTCAGTTTAGTTTGGAGTAGGTTTGGTGTTATCGAGGCCCGCTTGGATTCCGAGCCTGGGAATGTTCCTTATGATGATTTATAACCTGTATGCAAAATTTGGCGTCATTCCGAATTGATTTGACAGGAATCGGACGCGCGAAAGTGTTTCTTGAAGTTCTTATGTTTCATGATTGAATTTGTGCGCTTTGGCATCCGATTCGTGATTCTAGATGTTATTTCAATGTTTTGATTGCGCGGGCGAATTCTTATGATATTCTTAGACTTGTTTGGATGTTTGGTGTAGAGCCCCGGGGACTCGGGTGAGTTTCGAGCGCGTTCGAAGTGTTGGAGGAACTTCAATTTTCTGGTTTCTGGTCTGGTGCTGCAGGTCTCGCAAATGTGAGGTTTTGTTCGCATTTGCGAGGAGGGGTTCACATTTGCAAACATTTCTACTGCTTTTGCGAGCTGCCCATCTTCGCATTTGTGAATTTTTTGGCCGCAATAGCGACCCTGGCAGAGATGGACAGTCTTCGTATTTGCGATGCTTTTGTCGCATTTGCAAACAAGATTTAGCAAATGCGACATTTGCGACTGGTGCAATGGCTTTTTTTTTACGGGACTTAGCTTCATTTTCCACTTGGTCCTAGGCTATTTTGAGAGCATTTTGTGGGAGAATTTCATCAACATCAATAGGTAAGTAATCCCTATCAATTCTTTAGCTAAATATGTGAACTATAAGTATATTAAACATGGAAAAAATGTGAAATTAGTGGGATTTTTGTGAAGAAACTAGGGTTAGGTAAAAATTGGGATTTGATCATGGTTTTGGTGGTGAAAATTGGAATAAATTATATATTTGAGTTCGGGAGGTCATGGGTAACGTTTTCGAAAATTTTCAGAATTCGAGCACGTGGGCTTGAGGGTAAATTTTAGGAATCTTCCAAATTGGGTTGAATAATTATTCTAATAGCTAAATTATGAACTTTTGAGTATATATTGGTTAATTTATATAATATTAGACTAATTTCGGATTGTTCGGCACCAACTTGAGCCTTTTAGAGTGATTTTGGGAACAGAAAGTGAACTTTGGAACGAGGTAAGTGTCTTGCCTAACCTTGTAAGAGGGTTTTACCCCATAAGTATTTTAAATTACTATTTGCTACTAATTCTGGGTGCTACGTACGCACGAAGTGACGAGAGTGCCTGCGTAGTTACAAATCATGCGTATGTCGGAGTAGTTTTAGGACTCTATCATGTAATACTTGTATTAATTGCCCTTTACTTGTTACCTTAAGTGCTTAAATTATGTTGAAACTTGATAAAGGATTCATAAAGACCGAATTTTATTTACTTTGAGTTTTGGAGGGTTACTTGGTCGTTAATAGAAATTGTGGCTCCTTCTATATTAGTCTTATAGTACCCGTTAAATCGGAGACGTCTGTACTTATCTTCGAGAGGTTGTAGGGTGTCAGGAAACTTCCCTTTCTTCATCTCCTATCGTGTAGTTGATGTTGTGCTAAGTGTCGTTCTCGTATTCTCTCACAGATGGTGAGAACGCGCGCGACAGATGTGCCTGACCGTGGAGAAGCTGCTCCCCTGTTGCTAGAGGCCAAGGCAAAGGCCGAGGGAGGGCTCCAGCTCCTGCCAGAGGACGAGGGCGTCCTAGAGTTTCTCCAGTTGTGCCACCAGTAGATCTAGGGGAGGATCCTGTTTTTAAGGAGTAGGGCAAGGTACTTGTACCTGTGCTGGCCCCAGCGAATTTCATGTCCGCACTAGGAGTCTTGGAGGTCATGGACCGTATGATGCGGTTCATGGAATCAATGATGCAGGCTGGTTTAATTCCAATGGACCCAGCCACATCTTAGGCGGGAGAGGGAGCACAAGCCCTAGCGCTCAGGCTCCAGGGCATGTTATTTCCGTATATCATATCCCGGGTGCACTACCCGTAGGAGGGGCTCAGCCAGTTGCAGCGACTATACCATAGCCCATACCAGGCGCGACCAGCGAGCTGCAGAGACTATTGGATAGATGGACCAGGATACATCCTCCTGCCTTTGGCGGTGAGCGACATGGGGACCCCCGGGACTTTATTGTTCATTGCAGGGATAGACTGCACAATATGAGAGTATTACTTTACCACCTTTCGGCTGGAGGGCACAGTCTATAGATGGTGGCAGTCCTATCTTCTCAGCAGACCAGCAGGTTCTCCTCCCTTGACTTGGGACAAGTTCATACATCTCTTTCTGGAGAGATATATCCCACCCTCTTAGAGGGAAGAGTTACGTGGTCAATTCGAGCGGCTCCAGCAGGGTCAGATGTCTGTGACTGACTATGAGTAAAGATTCTCTGAGTTGTCCTACGATGCACTTATAATACTCCCCGTTGATGCAAAGAGAGTGCGGAGGATTATTACGGGCTTGCACTATGGTATCCAGGTCACTATGGCTCGAGAGTTTGATATGGGGACTCCTTACGAGCAAGTTGTGGAGATAGCTGGGGGAATAAAGGGTATTCGTTAGCAGGACCGAGAGAAGGTGTCAAGGGACAAGTAGTCTTGATATTTTGGAGGGTTTAGTGGTGCTATATCTAGGGGAAAAGTTCAGTTTGTGAGGGTTCTTTCAGTGGTTGTTCAGGTTCTCCATTACGACCCTATTTCAGTTCCATTCCCGAAATCTCCTACTGTCCACCGGCTATTCAGGGTTCTTCCAGTGGTTGTTCAGGTTCCCAGAGTCAGACTCAGGTTCAGCCATCTTCCGCATCGAGAGGTTGCTTTGAGTGCGGGGAGCTTGTTCATGTGAGGAGATTCTACCCTAGGATCCAGTGAAAGGTAGTACAGCAGAGTCATCAGCCCATGATTACTGCACCAGCTTCCGAACCAGCCATCCGACCGCCCATAGGCGGAGGCCAGGTGGGTAGGGATCACAGGTATTATTTCTATCTGTGGTAGGGATGCTTCGGTAGTATTTGATCTAGGTTCTATGTATTCACATGTTTCATCTATATTTGATCATTTTCTGGGTGTTCCTTGCGAGTCCTTGGGTACTCTTATATATGTGTCCATGTTAGTGGGCGATTTTGTTGTGCTATATTAGATTTATCGGTCATGTGTCGTGACTTTTTGTGGTTATGAGACTAGAGCAGATCTTCTATTGCTCGACATGACCAACTTTGAGGTCATCCTAGGCATGGACTTGTTGTCTCCATACCATGCCATCCTTGATTTCCATGCCAAGTCCGTTACCATGGAGATACCAGAGTTGCCTAGATTGGAATGGAAAGATTCATCTATCAGTTAATCTAGCCGGGTTATCTCTTTCTTGAAGGCTCGACATATGGTCGAGAAGGGTTGTTTGGCTTATCTAGCTTATGTTCGGGATAATGGTGCAGAGACTCTGATGATTGATTTTGTGCCCGTGGTGCGGGAGTTCACCGATATATTCCCTTCTAATTTACTAGGCAAGCTGCCAGATCGTGATATCGATTTCAGTATTGATTTGGCTCCAGGTACCCAACCTATCTCTATTCCACTGTACCGCATGGCTCCGAAAGATTTGAAGGAGTTGAAAGAACAACTTGAGGAGTTGCTAGCAAATGGGGTCGTCAGACCGAATATGTTGCCTTGGGTGCACCAGTGTTGTTCATGAAGAAGAAGGACGGGACTATACGGATGTGCATTGATACTGATAGTTGAACAAAGTTACCATTAAGAACAAGTACATATTGCCACGTATTGATGACTTGTTTGACCAGTTGCAGGGTACGAGGCTGTTCTCTAAGATCAACTTGAAATCGAGGTATCATCAGCTGAATATTCATGCTTTGGATGTTCCGAAGATGGATTTCTGGACTAGATATGGCCACTATGAGTTTCTAATGATGTCCTTCGGCTTGACCAATGTCCTGGCGGCATTTATGGATTTGATGAACCGGGTGTTCAGGACATATATTTACTCGTTTTTCATTTTCGTCATTGATGACATATTGATCTACTCGTGTAGCATGGAGGAGAACGAGCATCATTTGAGAGTAGACCTTGCGGGAACAGAAGTTATATGTTAAGTTCTCCAAGTGCGAGTTTTGGTTAGACTTTGTGGCATTCTTGGGGCATGTTGTATCAAGCGAGAGTATTAAGGTAGATCCTAGGGAGATCAAGGCAGTCCAGAGTTAGCCTCTTCCTACCACAGCGACCGAGATAAGGAGTTTCTTGGGGTTAGTAGGTTATTATCGCCGGTTTGTGGAAGACTTCTCATCCATTTCATCACCTTTGACTAGATTGACTCAGAAGGGTGCTCTGTTTTGATGGTCCGATGATTGCGACGTGAGCTTTCAGAAGCTCAAGACCGCACTAATGAAAGCACTGGTGTTAATGTTGTCTTCTGATTTAGGAATTTATATTGTGTATTGCGACACTTCACGAGTTGGCCTAGGTTGTGTATTGATGCAGGAGGGTCGAGTTATTGCATTTTTTTCACATCAACTGAAGCCCCACGATAAAAATTACCATGTGCATGATTTGGAGTTGGTCGCGATAGTTCATGTTCTCAAGGTATGGAGGCATTAGCTTTATGGGGTGTCCTGCAAGGTTTACACCGATCATCGCAGCTCGCAGTATTTCTTCAAGCAAAGGGATCTCAATTTGAGGCAGCGCAGGTTGCTTGAGTTACTAAAGGACTATGATATTACAATCCTTTATCATCTGGACAAGGCGAATGTGGTTGCGGATTCCTTGAGCAGAAAGGTCGAGAGTATGGGTAGCTTGGCCTTCATTTCAGTAGAGGACAGACCATTGGCTTTGGACATTCAGTCCCTGGCTAACAGACTTATGAGGTTCGATATTTCAGAGCCCGGTCGAGTTGTTGCATGCATCGTTGCTCAGTCTTCATTATTTGAGCGGATCAAGGCTCGTCAGTACGTCGATTTGCACTTTCTGGTTCTTAGGGAGATGGTACTACAAGATGGGTCCAAGGAGGTTACTATCGGTCAGGATGGTGTTTTGCGACTCTAGGGTTTGTCTATGTGTTTCTAATGTCGATAAATTGAGGGAGAAGATTCTAGAGGAGGCACATAGTTCTCGGTATTCTATTCATCTAGGTGATGCGAAGATGTATCGCGACCTGAGGAAGCATTATTAGTGGTGGTGGATGAAGAAGGACATAGTTGAGTATGCAACGAGATGCCAAAATTTCCAGCAGGTTAAGTATGAGCACCAGAGGCCAGGTGGCCTAATTCAGTAGATCGTTATACTTGAGTGGAAATGGGAGCACATCACTATGGACTTCGTATTTGGGTAGTTGTCGCGGACGCTGAGGAAGTTTGATATCGATTGAGTCTTTATCGATAGGTTGATCAAGTCGGCACACTTTATTCCGGTTGTGACTACGTACTCTTCAGAGAGATTAGACTAGATTTACATTAAGTATATTTTTCGGTTGCATGGTGTTCTTGTTTCCATCATTTCAGATAGAGTCCCTCAATTCACTTTGAACTTCTTGAGAGCAGCACAGAGCTATTTGGGTACTCCGGTAGAGCTCAGCATAGCCTTCCATCAGCAGACCGACGGGCAGTCGGAGCAGACGATTTAGATCTTGGAGGATATGCTCAGAGCATGTGTGATTGACTTTGGAGGGCATTGGGATCGATTCTTTCCTTTGGACGAGTTTTCTTATAACAACAGTTATCCGTCCAACATTGATGGCTCCATTTGAGGCTTTGTATGGTCGGCGATGCCGTTCGCCCATCGGATGGTTTGAGCCCGGCGAGGCTAGGTTATATGGCACTAATTTAGTGAAGGATGCCTTGGAGAAGGTGAAGTTGATTCAGGAGCGACTTCGCATAGTATAGTCCAGACAGTGGAGTTATGCGGATCGTTAGGCGCGCGATTTATCATTTATGGTGGGCGAGAAGGTTCTCTTGAAAGTCTCGCCGATGAAAGGAATCATGACGTTCGGGAAGAAGGTCAAGTTGCGCCCAAGGTTTATAAGTCCAATTGAGGTGTTGAGGAGAGTTGCCGAGGTTTCTTATGAGCTTTCTTAGCCTCCCAATCTATCAGGAGTTCCTCCGGTTTCCACATGTCTATGCTCCGAAAGTATCATGCTGACAGGTCGCATATTCTAGACTATAGCACAGTTCAGCTAGAAGAGAGTCTAGGTTATGAGGAGGATCCAGTTTCCATTGTTGACATGCAGATTCGCCAATTGAGGTCTAAGAAGATTTCCACGGTAAAGGTCCAGTGGAGGGGTCAACCAGTCGAGGAGGCAACTTGGGATACCGAGGAGGACATGCGGAGTAGATATCCATACCTATTCAGCACTCCAAGTATGATTCTAGACTTGTTCGAGGACGAATGTTTGATTAGGAGGTGGATAATGAAATGACCCGACTGGTTGTTTTGTTTTTCAAATCCCTAATACCTATTAAGACTTCTTGTACGTGTCTTTACTATTTTATGACTTTCATGGATGGTTGATTCGGTTTTGGAAGGGTTCGGGTTGAAATCAGAGCACTTAGTTCCTTAATAAAGGCCCATAATGGCCAAGTTTGACTTGAGTTAGTGTTTTGAGTAAACGACCTCGGAACCGGGATTTGACGGTCCCAATAGGTTCTTATGATGCTTTTGGACTTGGGCGCGTATTCGTATTGGGTTTCGAATGACCCAAGAGCATTTCGCACTTAATGTTGAAAGTTGGCGCATTGAAGGTTTCAAGCTCTTTAAGTTTGGTTTAGAGTACGATTCGATGTTACCGAGGCCCGTCTGAGCTTTCGAGTCCGGGAATAGTTTTGTATGGTGATTTATGACTTGTACGCAAAAGTTTTCATCGTTCCGAGTTGATTTGATAGGAACAAGACGCGCGGAAGTGTTTCTAGAAGTTCTTGAGTATCATATTGACCTCGTGTGTTTTGGCGTCCGATTCATGATTCTAGATGTTATTTTGGTGTTTTAATTGCGCGAGTGAGTTCGTATGATATTTTTAGACTTGTGTGGATGTTTGGTGTGGAGACCCAGTGCCTCGGGTGAGTTTCGAGCGCGTTTGGAGTGTTGGAGGAACTTCACTTTTCTGGTTTTTTGTATGGTGCTGCAGGTCTCGCAAATGCGAGGTTATAATCGCATATGCGAACCTCGCATTTGCGAGGAGGGATTCGCATTTTCTTGGTTGGGGAAAACACTGAGGAGTTCTCATTTGCGAACATTTCTGCCGCTTTTGCGAGCTACCCATCTTCGCATTTGCGAAGTTTTTGGTCGCAATTGCAACCTTGGAAGAGATAGCCAATTGATAACTAGGGATTTTAGCCTATTATTTGCTCTCTCTTGCTTAGGTTTTGGATAAAAAATGCATAAAGGTATTCCCGAAAACTAACTTAATGTGCTTGCTTGCAGGGTTTGGTCAAAATGAGGCAAAGATGCCATAATCCTACAAACTTGCACAAATCAAAGCTGGGAACTGGACCTCTGACCGCGATGGAAAAGTGCAGCCGCGCAAGGATCACCGCTGAGGCGGGTACTATTACGCGGTCCGCGAAATTGATGTTCAAAGAAGCTGCTTTTGGTACAAAAATCACCGGTGACCACGCTGTAAAAGCGCGGCCGCGATGGGATTTTCGCTGAGAGTGATGATCGAGATTCAGAGGCTTTGCAAATTAGGCTTAACTACAGAACGAGATCCGCATCCAAATTACGCGGCCGCGGGTGGCTCTTACGTGGATGCAGTCACAAATCCGCTGAGAGCGTGAATTGAAGTTGAGAGACCCTGCAAGTTGAGCTTAACAGAAGAATGTGGTCCGCGTGCAAAATACGCGGCCGCGATGGAAGCTTACGCTGACCTGGCCCAAATTATGCGGTCCGCGAAACCAAGTCCAACCCAAGCCCAGAATTGAAGAAACGCGGATCGCGCTCACTTTTACCCGGCCGCGAAAGCTCAAGCGCAGAAGCGGTCAGGTTTACGCGTTCGTGAATTCTCCGCAGGGGAATTTTTGTTTGGAATTTTCAGCTGTGTACAAATAGACCTTTTTGACATTTTTAGGTCAAGTTTTGTTTTAGGGAGCACATGAACAGCTGGGTTTTACCTCTTTTAGTAATTTTAGAGTAGATTTATCATCTATCTTTAGATTTTCATCTTGTATTTGAATTTTATGGCTATTATTTCATCTCTATTTTTGATTTCTATTATTTTCATGAGTATCTAGACCCCATAGCTAGGGTTGTGACCCAACCCTAGTGTGGGTATTTAATGGGTCTTGAAATTTAGGGCTTAATTGCTTATGGGTATTTAGCTTATTTCATGCTTTAATTGTAGAATTGATGGTTGCAAACACTGATTCGTTCCTTTATGACTTAGGCTCTTCTTGAGAAAGAGGGACTAAGACTAGGAAAAGTAGGCTAACAAGTAATTGGGGTGAATTCAAGAGATTGATAGCCCCAATTAAAGGGTTAAACCTAGAGATAGTAATACCCGACTTGAGCCAATTTCACTTGTGTTGCATGAACACCCATTTGGGCTTGAGAAAGCCTAATCGGAAAAGTCACTCAAATTACCGAGAGGTATAGAGTGAGTATTTATGTGTGAAGGTTATATCACGACCCCAATTATAACAATCTTGTTCCAGATTCTCGATCCCATTAGATACTCACCTAGGTGGAAGTCACTTCCCTAGTGCATTTTATCACTTGAAAAACTCTCACAAAAATATTGTAATTAGACTACTCTTTAGCATTCATTAATATAAAAATTAGAATAGAAACAATCACAACCATGTTAGAAGTGCAACTAGAAACAACACGCACATCTGGATTAGCTAGAAACCCAATTCCAAACCAAATTAACTCCCTGTGAAAATCGATCTCTACCTCATCGGGTATAACTGCATCAACCACTCCTCGCTAGTATATAGTGGTTTAGGGTTGGAACCGATCACTTTTTTGGCGTCGTTGCCAGGGAGTTAAACGATTTTGGCTATCTATCTAACTAGTTGTGTGTCTTGTTTTTCTTTCCTTCTATTTTACTAACTTTTATGTGTTAATCGCTCTAGGTACAAAATGGTTAGTAATGATCCTCTCGGCAATGTTATCCCGAGGGAGGAGGTAGATGATAATGGTGAGGATGAGGTTCATTTAGTACCTTAAGCTCAAAGAAGAGTCCACCATGTCAATGACAATATTCCAGATCCTCTCCCACCTCATCCAAGGGCAGCACACCGGGTGCTTCCCAATGAAGGTTACGCAAGTGCAATTGTCCCACCCCGAATCCGGGCGGGCAATTTCCAGATTACAAATGTTATGTTGACCTTATTGGAGCAAAGAGGGTTCTTCACTGGTGCTCCCCATCAGAATTCATATAAACATCTAAAGGGGTTTGTAGATACATGTTGAGGGAGCAAACAAACAAATGTGTCATAGGATGCGCTGAGACTGAGACTTTTCCCTTTTTTCACTTAGAGAGAAAGCTTTGGACTAGCTCAAAAGGCTCCCCAACCATTCCATCACCACGTGGGATGAGTTTGATGAAAAGTTTATAGCAAAGTTTTTCTCACTGGGACATATGGCGGCATTAAGGGGAGATCTTAGCCTTCAAACAGGAACCTAATGAACCCCTACATAAAATCTGGGAGAGATATAGAAAAGGAATTCCCCAACAATGATATGACTGAAGCAATGATCCAACAGACATTCTATAAGGGCATAAATACGACCAACCAGTGTGTAGTGAACCAGCTAGCAGGGGGTAATTTTATGAAGTTGCCTTATGCCGAGGCTTGTGACATACTTGATGAGATGGCTGGCACTTCTTCAACTTGGGAAAGACGGGTAAATGTTCCTCAAGGTGACCCAACTATGATCCATCTTCACAAGGAACTTCATGACCACAAACAAGCCATAGCAGAGTTGACTACTGCTATGAATCAGCTTGCAAAGTCTCAACTTCAGCAAGTGCAGGGACCTAAGAAAGTTAATGCCATGGAAGGGGTAAATGTCATGGTCAACAAGAGGAGACATCGTGGTTAGCAAATGCAAAGCAATCAAGATCAATATGAACAAAGTGGTAGTGGCTACAACCAAGATGATTCTTATGATGACCAAAGCAAGGAAGTGTTATATACCAACAACTACCAAGGACAACGGAGCAATGCTCCAAATCAACAATGGAGATCGTAAGGGAATAATCAGAACTGGGGAAACCAAGGCAAAGGGAATGAACAACGACAATAACAACAACTCGAACAATTGGGGGAAAAACAACCAAAACTGGGGGAATCAAGGAAACAACAATAGCCATTGGAATGGCAACAATAACAATAATTAGGGAGGTAATGGAAATCGGGGGTCGGGCTTTCAAAGGCCCCCGATGTATCAACAACCCAACAATCCATATCCATATCAATCTCTAGGGAAAGGTTCTTCAACTAATAAGATGGGGCGGATAGAGAGTATGTTCTAAAAAATGACGGAAAGGAATGTTGATTCCGATGCTCAAATAGCCTCCCTCACTACTTCTATCCGCAATTTGGAAGTACAAATGGGTCAAATTTCTCAAGCATTGAACACTCTCCCTAAGGGTGCACTACCTAGCGACTCGGTAGTAAACCCGAAGGGTAGGAACAATACAGGCCATGCAATGGCGGTGACCACAAGGAGCGGTAGAGGTGGAGATGCTAGTACCTCCAATCAAAAGAAAATTGCGAGTGATGATGTTGTGTTGCAAAATGATGATGATCCAATAGTTGATGAGCAAGTTAATGACGATACTTTTAATGATGAAGTGAGGATCGATATTCATGACAACGAGGAGGAGACTCAAAATAACGTGAACCCATCTAGGGAACACGTGATAGACATACCAAAAACGGTAGTTTCGAAAGCAAAGGCTCCTTTGCCAAGGCTTCCTCCACCTTATCCTCAAATACTTGAAAAGCCAAAGAATGAAAACCAATTCAAATTTTTTATTGAGATGATGAAAAGCTTGTCAATCAATGTGCCCTTGGTGGAAGCTCTTGAGTAAATGCCGGGATATGCCAAGTTTATGAAGGACTTGGTAACTAAAAAGAGATCTATGGATTGTGAGACCATCAAAATGAATCATCAAGTGAGTTTCATTGTGCACTCTATGGATCCAAATCTTGAAGATCCCGGTGCATTTACAATTCCTTGTACCATTGGGAGTGCGGATTTGGCAAAAGCTTTGTGTGATTTGGGAGCAAGTATAAATTAGATGCCATACTCCGTATTCAAGACATTGGGAATTGGTAAACCGAGAGCTACTTCAATGAGATTGCAAATGGCGGATAGAACAATGAAGAGGCCGCTTGGTATTATTGATGATGTTCTTGTCCGGGTCGACAAGTTTATTTTGCCCGCTGATTTTGTGATCCTCGACTGCGAAGTTGACTATGAGGTGCCTATAATATTAGGAAGGCCTTTCCTAGCAATAGAGAATGCATTGGTGGATGTGGAAGCAGTGGAGCTCACCTTCCGGGTGGGCGATGAAAAAGTTGTATTCCACGTGTACAAATCGATGAGGCAACAAAATAATAATGAAGTTTGCTCTTTTGTGGATCTTGTGACGGAGGTGATAGTTGATGACACGAGTGCCATGATCAATGTAGAAGACCCTATGGAAGTTGTATTGTTGAACCATGAGGATGATGAAAGGGATAGATTGGTTGAATGTCCAAATGCCTTGCAAGGAATGGGATCTTACTCATATGAGCCCCATAAACTCTCCTTGGACTTGGAAAACTGGAAGACTCCACCGACAAAGCCCTCAATCGAGGAGCCACCAACATTGGAGTTGAAGCCTCTACCTTCACACCTCAGGTATGAATTCTTAGGCCCTTCTTCTACATTACCTGTTATTCTTTCTGCTTGCTTAACCAAAGTGCAGGTAAACTCCACTATTGAAGTGCTTCAAAAAAGGAAAAAGGCAATTGGATGGACTTTGGCTGATGCCCCGCCTTTTGCATGCATAAAATTATACTTGAGGATGATGCAAATCCTTCTGTGGAACATCAAAGGAGGTTGAACGAGGCTATGCAAGAGGTCATCAAGAAGGAAATTATCAAATGTCTTGATGCAGGGGTGGTGTATCCTATTTCGGATAGTGTATGGACTTCATCGGTGCACTGTGTGTCGAAAAGGGGGGGGGGGTATGACTGTGGTGACAAATGAGAAAAATGAGTTGATCCCTACTAGGACCGTGACCGGATGGAGGGTATGCATGGACTATCGAAAGTTGAACAAAGTGACCAGCAAAGATCATTTCCCATTTCCCTTTCTTGATCAAATGTTAGACAGACTTCCCGGGCGTGCCTACTTTTGCTTTTTGGATGGGGTACTCAGGGTACAACCAGAATTTCATATCCCCTGAAGACCAAGAGAAAACTACCTTCATATGCCTGTATGGAACATATGCATTCTCACGGTTGCCGTTTGGTTTGTGTAATGCACCCGCTACCTTTCAGCGGTGCATGATGGCAATATTTACGGACATGGTGGAGGACTTCCTCGAAGTCTTTATGGATGATTTTAGTGTTGTGAGTGACTTATTTGAAGAATGCTTGGAAAATCTTGACAAAGTGCTAGCCCGATGTGAAGAGACAAATCTTGTGCTTAATTGGGAAAAATGCCACTTTATGGTAGAGGAGGTCATTGTCCTCGGCCATAAGATCTCAAAGAACGAAATCAAAGTGGACAAGTCGAAGATTGAAGTGATTTTAAAGCTACCTCCTCCTACTTCTGTCAAGGGAGTTAGGAGCTTTCTTGGGCACGCGGGGTTCTACCGAAGGTTCATCAAAGATTTCTTAAAAATGGTGAACCCCTTGTGCAAGCTGCTAGAAAAGGATGCAAATTTTGTGTTCACTGAAGAGTGAATGAAAGATTTTGAACTCCTAAAGTATAAATTGACAACCACTCCCATCATTACCATACCCAATTGGAGCTCATCCTTTGAGATCATGTGCGATGCCAGTGACGTTGCGGTAGGAGCGGTTTTGGGATAAACAAGATATTTCATCTTGTGTATTATGCAAGAAAAATGATGAATGATGCTCAAGTTAATTATACAGTGATGGATAAAGAGTTGTTAGAAATTGTGTTCGCCATGGAAAAGTTTAGGCCTTATCTCATTGGTGTCAAAGTGATTGTTCACGCCGGTCACGCGGCACTCCGTTACTTGATGACCAAAAATGACTCGAAAGCTAGATTGATGAAATAGGTTTTGTTGCTTCACGAGTTAGATCATTGGTAGAAAAGGAAGTGAGAATCAGGTAGAGGATCATTTATCCCGCTTAGAAGAGGAAGGCAGGCCCAAAGATGGTCTCAAAATTAATGATGCATTCTTGGATGAGCAACTCCTCTCGGTTTATCTGAATGGTATGCCTTGGTTCGCCGATGTTGCTAATTTCATTATTACTGGCATTGTCCCATGTGAGCTATCTTCTAACCAAATGAAGAAACTCAAACGGGACAGTTTGGATTATTATTGGGATGAGCCCTATTTGTTACAGATTTGCAATGATGGGGTGATTCATAGATGTGTCCCGGAGGAGGAGCAAATGAGTATACTTGATGCTTGTCATTCCTCTCCCTACGGTGGTCATCACGGTGGGGCGAGAACTACTTACAAGGTTCTTAGTTGTGGATTTTATTGGCCAACCCTGTATAAAGATGCAAGTGATCTTGTCAAGAGGTGTGATGAATGCCAGAGAGCTGGGGGAATATCAAAGAATGATGAAATGCCTCTCATCACTATTCTTGGAATTGACATTTTTGACATGTGGGGCATAAACTTCATGGGGCCTTTTGTGAGTTCGTGTGGCACTACTTACATTCTGGTAGCCATTGATTATGTTTCTAAGTAGGTTGAAGTTGTGGCTTTGCCCAACAACGAGGCTCGGAGTGTGGTGGCGTTCCTAAAGAAAAATATCTTCATACGGTTTGGCACTCCTCGGGCAAACATAAGTGGGGGGGGGGGGGGGTTTCATTTCTGCAATAGGGCATTCGACACTTTACTTTCAAAGTACGGTGTCAATCACAAGGTGTCAATTCCTTTTCACCCCCAAGCTAGTGGACAAGTGGAGGTCTCAAACAGGGAAATAAAGAGCATATTGTGAAAACCTGTCAATGCAAATAGGACGGATTGGTCAAGGAAACTTAACGATGCGTTGTGGGCTTATAGGACTGCATACAAGACTCCAATCGATATGTCTCTGTACCGGTTGTTATTTGGGAAGCGTGCCATTTTTCGATTGAACTAGAGCACAAAGCCATGTGGGCTCTGAATAGGTTAAATCTTGAGTGGGATGTTGCAGCAAATCTCCGGGTGGAACAACTCAATGAACTCGATGACTTCCGGTTCCTATTCCAGCTCATCATTGTACAAGGATAAGATGAAATACTTGCACGACAAGTATACCCAGAACAAGGAATTCAAGGAGGGTGATTTGGCTCTTCTCTTCAATTATCGGTTATGACTGTTTTCGGGAAAGCTCAAGTCCAAATGGAGTGGCCCCTTTAAAGTAGTGCATGTAACGCCCTTTGGTGCTCTTGACTTGAAAATAAAAAATGGTGAAATCTTTAGGGTTAATGGGCACCGAGTGAAGCATTACTTGGGAAAGTTTGATGACAGCCACATGGTGGCCTTGATCAATTTCCAATGATGATGGTAACCTACATCGTGTCGCGACGTTAAATCAGACGCTTGTTGGGAGGCAACCCATGTGTTTTTTTTCTTTCATTCTTTTTGATTTTCTTCTTAGATTAGGATTTATTTTGAACTAACTCGTTTTGAGCTTTGTGTAGGAATTGTTTGTGCAGTGCAGGACTGTTGCTGGAAATATTTGGCTAAGTATAGGAAATACGCTGACCGCGCTCAAAATTTTGCGGTCAGCACAAGCTATTCGCGGGGGCGCAATTGGTCAGCGGACGCGGATTTGAAAAGTCCAGAATAGAAACTCTCTAAATTTGTATTCGCATCCGCGGTCGAAATTTCGCGGTCCGCGTTGCTTTTTCGCGGTCGCGTCCATTATTCCGCTCTCTGCGGACTTGTTCCAAAAACAGCCATTCAAAAAGGTAAAAGCACGGATCGTGGTGGAATTATGCGGACCGCGCTCAGGTTAGTATAAATAGAAAGTTCCTGGGACTTTTACACTTTTCGAACCCTTCGCTTTCACCGCAATAGACCGTTGTTCATCATCTACTTCTTTGAACTTCAATCTCATATCATCAATCAAGGATTAGTGCTCTACTACAAATCACACAACTGGTATGTTAAATTTCTTTGTATTAATTTTATTTCTTTCTTTTCTTTTTTTTTGTTCTACTTTTTCTTTTTTTAATTAGGGTTAATACATGCCAAAGTCAAACTGATGCATAATAGAGGCTCAATTTAATATGGGTAATTGATTTTCATGCCTAATGGGGGATATAGTTGTTCGCTATGCCGGTTAATTGCCTAAATATTTGCTAAGTGAAACCCTAGGTCGTAAATTTTTCATCAGTGCCAATATGTTTTGAATTTCGCGGACCACGGTCCAAATTTTGTGGTCTGCATTCATACCTTTGTAAGTGCTGAATTGGAAAATGGTTCGCGGCCGCGATGATTTTCTGCGGTCCGCGATTGGCTTTACGCGAACGCGTCCATAATTACGCGGACCGCGTTCTTGATCTTTAGAGACTTAGCAATTTGGTTCCGTTTCCGCGTTCATTTTTACGCGGTTAGCGTTTAATGTTTCGCGGTTAGTGGATATCTGTGTTCCGAGAGTGTGTAGTCTGAACCCCACCCTTTCGCAGCCGCATCCCGTTTTACGCAGACTGCGATTGCCATTTCGCGGCTGCGTCCCTTTTTACATTGTCAACGGAACCCCTTCTTTGTGAAACACTGTGATCATTTCATTTGCTTTCTTTTGATGATTCATCGAACAACATTACTAATGAGCTTTCACTGATTGTGTATGCAAATAATGGTTCAATCTCGTGGCAGAGCTGAAAAATCACAGGGGAGGGGAGAATCCTCCCGGGGTTGGGGCAGAGGAAAACAAATTGCACCCTTAGCTCCCCAAAGGATTATTGGCAAGAAACAAACCCTCCGGAGACCCACTCCGGACACTTCTGAGACTAGTGAATATGTCCCCTCCCGGAAATTTCTGAGGGGGAAGATGCCCAAACCTAACAAGAGGCTCAATATTAGCCCTACCACCTCGTCAATGAATCTACCTCCTTGTCTGGGTCGTCTGATGGTTCAGAAGGAGGTAGTGAGACTTCGATACCACTTGCCCCACCTGCTACAACTTCGGCCTCCACAACAGCTCCAATTAATATTGATGTTGAAGAGGATGTCCCGGATGACGGAAGAGGTGGTGATACCCGGGTTGGAGGTTTGGTGAGATCAATAAACCCCGCAGTGTGGCAAGACATATTCGTCGGTGAGAAAGACTACCACAAGTTCCGGGAATGGTGGCCTCAAAGGTCGCTCACGCTCGAGAGGGATTTCATTGAGAGAGTTCTTCTACCCCACAATCCCAATGTTAAGAGGCAATTCAATGAAAGAGTGGGGTGGAAGTTATTCACTAGCAAGCTACCAGAGGCCAATGGGTACTTGGTCAAGGAATTTTATGCTAATGTCGCCCACATCAAAAAGGGCACATATGTGACCAAGGTACGGAACCGGAAAATCAAATTTGATGGCAAGACACTGAATGAATATGCCGGGTTCGATGATGTGGACGAATCCCTCTACTTGGAGAAGGTAGCATTGGATGAGTTAGCCCGTCTATGGCTTGCAGGGGCGATATCCATCCCCGGGACAACACCGGCTTGACTTACACCTGTGGTTCTAATTCATAGGAACACTCTGAGCTTTGAAGCAAAAGGGCGCTCCACATTCGTGTGCAGCCGGATAGACCCATCTCAGCATGACAGTGATATTCCACTCTCCCGGGAAATTATTGTGGCTTAGATCATGGCGGGGTACCCGATAAATGTGGGGAACATTATGGACAGAACCATTACCAAAGCTATCGGGAAGGATGAAAGATCATACCCCTACCCAAACTTACTCACCATGTATTTAGAGGACCGGGAAGTAGAAGAGAGGGATTTTGATACTAAGGTGAAGCCAAAAAGGCCCTTCTCATGGTATAACCTTCAGGGACTAGACAACCCCAAGTCCAAAGGCAAAGCCACTACCTCCACTAGCCAGTCTGAAGAGCCGAGGGTAGTGGCCACTGGGTCCGAGCCTTCCACCACCAAAGGTTCATCTGCTGTTATGCCATATCCTCCCTCAAGGCCATCTGCCTTTATCCCACTAGTTGTGCCTTCTTCCTCAGCTTACCCTCAAACTAGACTGTGGGTCAACCTAAATTTCTCCAGCATCAACAACTGGATGCAGGTAGCTACATCAAAGCTATCTGCCTTATCCAGTGCAGTCGCAACTCAGGCAGTTCCAGCACACCTCCAGATGTCTCCATCAGTGGAGGAATCATTGAAGACGATCCTTGACAACGAAAAGAAAATCATGTAGTCTCTGGGTGCTCATAGAAGGTGATCAAGGAGCTGGGTAAACAGGTGAAGAAGTGTCACGAGAATTTGAAGAAGGAGGTGGAGAATCTTACTTCCTCCGGAGATATTCCTCTGGATCTCCTTATGGAGGAGACTGCCCCTACAACACAAAAAGCACAGCCATCAGAGCAAGAGGCTGATTGAGAGCCGGTGAGAAGAGTTGTGGTGCACCAGACCGAGGACTTGGAGATTCAGTTGGAGGATCCTGAGGGAGATGATGAGTCTGTGCAGCCACAGGACCCCACCCGTGACCCCATGCAAACAGAGACCTCATAGGGAGTTTTCTTTACTCTCTATCCCTCCCTTAATCTTATTTTTGTTTTTAGCATTGAGGACAATGCTAATTTCTATTTGGAGGGGGGGGGGGGTGGTCTTATTTTGATTTGATGATTTTGATGACTAGTTTGTAATAACTCTGATACAATTTTTCTTTATTTTTACTTATCGTATTTTCATTTTCGTTATTTTTCACTTTTGGTATGTATATAACTTTACCATTCCATGTATATATTCATCCCCATTTTGTGTATATTCGTTTCACTCCCCCATTGTACATATTCATTTTACTTTCCGTAATTTACTTTATAATTTCTTTTGTAATTTTCCTTAATAGCTTAGCTTCTTATTTCTATTAGTACCTTCTTTTTAAATTTGTAGCTTCTTTTTACATTTTTCGTGATCAACAAGCCTTTGGTTTTCTTAATGCCACGGTTCTTTCCAAAGGTGGAATTTGTGTGAACTAGGTGGCTCTTCCCAACGATGGATGACGTGACAACCTTCTTAAGGGATTGAGTCTGTTTTTCTTTTTTGTTTTGATATATAGTAGTAATGAATAAAAGTGTCTCAAGTAGGCTTCACTTGGCACTAACACATTTACCTTCGACCTCGTGGTTTGAGACAAGTTTGTTCACGAGATTAGCTCTAGTTGTGACCTTTAGTCTCTTGAGTTGACTAAAACTATCATCAAGTGGTTTCTGCGAACCATCGGTGATATTCAATCTTAGATAGGGTTGTTGTGGTCCCTCGACTCTATTCTCTGTAACAATCCAATAGCTTGAGAGGTGAGGTATTGAATTGCAAGTCCAAGTCCCGTGCCAACAAGTCTAGAACTTGCCCCGAATATTTTTCTAGGCGAAATTCTAAGTGTAGCTCGACTTGAGAAGTGATTATAGGATCTCCTTTGTCTCATTTGAACTTTAAAAACTTCTGTAGCCTACCATTATGATATCCTTAGTCAACCCCTTTGAGCCTGAGACTTTTTCATTCAATAACCACATTACAAGCCCTCATCCGTTATATAATGACCCTCTCTTGGCACCCAATCTTTCCTTAGCATTCATGATGAACAACAAGCAAAAACATAAGTTTGGGGGAGAGACGAGGAATTTTAAAGTGATGAAAGGTTAAAAGGACAAAAAGAATTGATGAAAAGGAAAGGCAAATAAAAGGATGAAAAGCCAAAAAGAAGCATGCCAAAAAGATAGTAAAGGTTGAAAGGATTCAAGAAAACAATGTTGAAAGGCAAGGAATGATGAAAAAAGGAGGAAAATGATTGTCATGAAGAAGAAAGAGTGACAATGTGTCTCTCTAGTTCCCCTAAGGAATAAGAAAATGACTCAAAGAGTCAAGAAAGTAAGAGCCGAATTGATAAAATGGAGTGCTTAATGAAAGATGATACCATCATAGTTCATTATGTCCGACCTTGATCCAAAAAGCCTTCATTAAATCCCGCTAAAGCCCTATAGGATTTCAAGTTGAGTTAGCTTACATTAGTGGTGATTTACATGAGGGGCAAGCTGATGGTACTTAGAGCCGGACTTGTGACATTCTTTTGAGAGTGATGAGCGCACTTCTCTACAACCCATGTTTTAAGTGTCACATCCTATAAGGTGAGATTAGCTCATCGAGAGTAGAGGGGGAGGAGTCTGGGATCCACAATGAACTACGTGAGAAAGGAGCTTCCTTGACGAATTGAGTCAACTCTTGATGCTTTTGTGTTACATTAGAACTATGGAACTCAATAAGTCATGCATGGTATTGTTGATAATGCATTTGTGTTGAGGGTAATTGTTAGTCCCAATTGATGCTTGATGAAGTCACCTTAGGACAACTGAAAATTTCCTTTCTTTTTCTTGTGGAGGTTGGAATTACCTTATTTGCTTGAGGACAAGCAAAAGCTTAAGTTTGGGGGAGTTGATAACTAGGTATTTTAGCCTATTATTTGCTCTCTTTTGCTTAGGTTTTGGATAAAAAATGCATAAATGTATTCCCGAAAACTAACTTAATCTGCTTTCTTGCAGGGTTTGGTCAAAATGAGGCAACGGAGCCATAATCCTACAAACTTGCACAAATCAAAGCTGGGAACTGGACCGTTGACTGCGATTGAAAAGCGCAGCCGCGCAAAGATCACCGCTGAGCCGGATACTATTACGCAGTCCGCGAAATTGAGGTGCAGAGAAGCTGCTTTTGGTACAAAAATCACTGTTGACCGTGTTGTAAAAGCGCGGCCGCAAAATCTTTTGCGCAGCCGCGATGGGATTTTCGCTGAAAGCGGTGATCGAGATTTAGAGGCTTTGCAAATTAGGCTTAACTAAAGAACTTGGTTCGCGTCCAAATTACGTGGCCGCTAGTGGCTCTTACGCGGACGCGGTCACAATTCCACTGAGAGCGTGAATTGAGGTTGAGAGACCCTCCAAGTTCAGCTTAACAGAAGAACGCGGTCCGCATGCAAAATACGTGGCGCGATGGAAGCTTACGTGGACGCGGCCCAAATTATGCGTTACGCGAAACCAAGTCCAATCCAAGCCCCAAACCGAAGAAACATGGACCGCGCTCACTTTTACGTGGCCGCGAAAGCTCAAGCGCGAACGCGGTCAGGTTTACGCGTCCGCGAATTCTCTGTAGGGGAAGTTTTGTCCGAAATTTTTAGCTGTGTATAAATAGACCTTTTTGACATTTTTAGGTCAAGTTTTGTTTTAGGGAGCACTTGAACAGCTGGGTTTTACCTTTTTGAGTAATTTTAGAGTAGATTTATCTTCAATCTTTAGATTTACATCTTGTATTTGAATATTATGGCTATTATTTCATCTCTATTTTTCATTTCTACCATTATCATGAGTAGCTAGACCCTATAGATAGGGTTGTGACCCAACCCTAGTGTAGGTATTTAATGAATTTTGAATTTTAGGGCTTAATTGTTTATGGGTTAGTGGTATTTAGCTTATTTCATGCTTTAATTGTAGAATTGGTGGTTGCAAACACTGATTCGTGCCTTTATGACTTAGGCTCTTCTTCAGAAAGTGGGACTAAGTCTAGGAAAAGTAGGCTAACAAGGAATTGGGGTGAATTCAAGAGATTGATAGCCCCAATTAAAGGGTTAAAACCTAGAGATAGTAATACCCGACTTGAGCCAATTTTACTTGTGTTGCATGAACACCCATTTGGGCTTGAGAAAGCCAAATCGGGCAAAGTCACTCAAATTACCGAGAGGTATAGAGTAATTATTTATGTGTGAAGGTTATATCACGACCCTAATTATAACAATCTTGTTCTAGATTCTCGATCCCATTAGATACTCACCTAGGTGGAAGTCACTTCCCTAATGCATTTTATCACTTGAAAAACTCTTACAAAAATATTGTACTTAGACTACTCTTTAGCATTCATTAGTATAAAAATTAGAATAGAAACAATCACAATCATGTTTGGAAGTGCAATTAGAAACAACACGCGCATCTAGATTAGTTCCAAGCCAAATTAACTCCCTGTGGAAATCAATCCCGACCTCACCGGGTATACTTCATTGACCACTCCTCGCTACTATATAGTGGTGTAGGGTTGGAACCGAACACCAGTCTTCGCATTTTCAATGCTTTTGTCACATTTGCGAACAAGATGTTGCAAATGCGACATTTGCGACTGGTACAAGGGCTTTTTATTTTGGGACTTAGCTTCATTTCCCTTATTTTCCACTTGGTCTTAGGCGATTTTGAGAGCATTTTGTGGTGGAATTTCATCAACATCATGGTTAAATATCCCTACCAATTCTTTAGCTAAATACACAAATGATAGGTAGATTAAACATGGAAACTTGTGAAATTGGGAATTTTTTTAAGAAACTAGGGTTAGATAAAAATTGGAATTTGATCTTGGTTTTGGCGGTGGAAATTGGAATAAATTATATATTGAGTTCCAGAGGTCATGGGTAACATTAATATTCGAAAATTTTCGGCATCCGGGTACGTGGGCCTGGAGATGAATTTTAGGAATCTTCTAAATTGGGTAAGATAATTATGAACTTTTGAGTATATATTGATTAATTTAAATAATATTTGGCTAGTTTCGGATTATTTGGCAGCGACTTGAGGCTTTTAGAGTGATTTAGGGACCGAAAAGTGAACTTTGGAACGAAATTTCATAATTTAACTATTAGAGTAATTTCATAATATAACTATTAGAGTGATTTATGGACCAGAAAGTGAACTTTTCTGTATCTGCCCAAAATTTTGTAATTTAACTATTAGATTAATTTCCCAACCCAATTTGGAAAGTTCATAAAAGTCACCCACGAACCCACGTGCTCAGATAAGGGAAATTTTCGAATATAAATATTACCCGTGACCTAACGATGTGATGACCCAAAAAGGGGTCATCTTGTGTGCATCTAATTTGGACTGTGTTCCGAGGCCCGAAAGCCTCCATCAATCTCACCTCGATGTGCGTGCGCAGCCCGGGCGCATAGCCGGGAAGCCTTTATGTGAAACCTTGATTTAAGGGTTAAATTGTGGTAATTAATTGAATAAAGTTGACTTTGGTCAACATTTTTGGCAAACGGACCTGGATCCGTGATCCGACGGTCCCGGAGGGTCCGTAGGAAAATATGGGGCTTGGGCGTACGCCCGGAATCAAATTCTTAGGACCCAAGTCCGAGAAATGAATTTTTGAAGAAATTTATTTTATAAAAATATTAAAGGCTTATGAAAATGAACCTTGATGTGAAACCTGTGCTGCCAGGCCCGTATTATGATTTCGGGGCCCGGAGCAGGTTCAATATGTGTGATTCAAGCTATTTGTGAAATTTGGTAAAAAACGGACTTAATTTTGATTGGTTTCGGATCAAAATGAGGAAAATTGGAATTAATGAAGTTTTGAGGTTTTTAAAGAATTTGAAATTTGGCTAGAAAGGTGATTTAATGTTCCCGAGGTCCGAATGAAATTCTGAGACCGGGATAGTTCCGTTGTGTCATTTATAAATTGTCTGCAAAATTTGAAGTCATTCCGAGTAGTTTAGGCTGGTTCGGCGCGTTAAAGTGAATTCTAGAATTTCAAAGTTCTTAAGTTTGATTAATTTGGCTTTGGGGTTTAATTTCAAGTTCCGTTGTTGTTTTTCATGTTCCGAGAGTTCGAGCGAGTCCGTATCATGAATACAGACTTGCCGGTGGTTTTGGACAGGGTCCCGAGGGCTCGGGTGTGTTTTGGACCCTCGGGAGCTAAGTTAGGAAAACTAGAAAATCTGCTATCTGGTTTCATTCTCTGCGATCGCAGAAGGTGGGTTGCGATCGCGGAGAAGG
>ML242466.1:1483-16247 GCA_005239495.1 Nicotiana undulata | reverse complement strand
AGCCGCATTTTTACTGTACTGTTGTGAATTAGATGTAGTTTTCTTGTATCCCTAGTATGTACAAGTGTCTTATTTTATCGCTTAAGTTCTGATATTATTGATGCCCCGTTAATATGTTTCCCCTATTTGTTCCCATGTCTCTTCTATTTGATCATACCTGTCTTCATTATCGGTTATTTCTTGTTCATATATCTGCTTAGACTAGGACAGGTGGTCGTATTATGCTAAGTCTAGCCTCGTCACTACTTCGGCCGGGGTTAGGCTTGGCACTTACTCAGTACATGGGGTCGGTTGTACTGATACTACACTGCACTTCCTTGTGTTGTGCAGACCCTGCTACCGGACCCCGTGGAGCGTTCTGAGGGAGATACCTTTAGTCCACGTCAGAGCTTCGAGGTATACACTGGCGTTCGTGGATCCCGAGGCTTCTCTCCTTTACCGTTTCATTGTCTTTCTTCTTATTTCCAAGACAGTATTGTATTTTCATTTCCAGACTTGTATTTAGCATTCCAGTAGTTAGTCCGCGAGATTGTGACACCTCGGTTTTGGAAAGTTTACGTTATCTTATGATTGTTATGTTTCTCTTTTCCGCATTCAAGTTTTATTAATTTTGTTATCGATGTTGGAAAGATTATTGTTGGGAAAGGTACGTTATTGATGTGCGGTGAGACTTGTTTCCCACTGTTATCCCAGTGTGTGATGGACGTTGGTTGAGGCTGATAAATTTAGCATTTCATTTCGTACTAAATGATTTTTAATTGCTATCACAAGTTATACGTTGGCTGGCCTAGCGGGTTCAATGTTAGGCGCAGTCACGGCCTAAAGGGTGGGAATTTGGGTCGTGACACTTATACAAAATACTTATCTTACACAACGGTCCTTAACCGGAGTACCTCCATTTTAGAATATCATGTGGGATAATCCTCTAAAATATCTAAGTGTTGAACTGGCCGTTGGGCCGGTCCGATTGTTCAATCTCGACCATGGCTGAGCTACTCGCCAATATATTATTTCCTGTACGTGACTTCAGCTTGATTGGCTCCTGGTCGTTCTTCCTTAAGTAGAACTCTTTTGATCAGATTTTGACCCATACACTAGGCATCTTAAAGAATTGAGAGTTATTGTTTTAATTTTTTCAATTGAAATAGTGTCGATAGAAATTTAGTATTTTACAATAAAACAATGTATAAAGTTGAGTCAACTTTTGTGTTCCTTTTGTTTCTGATGTATGTATATATATATATATATATATACATACATCAGAAACAAAAGGAACACAAAAGTTGACTCAACTTTATACATTGTTTTATTGTAAAATACTAAATTTCTATCGACACTATTTCAATTGAAAAAATTAAAACAATAACTCTCAATTCTTTAAGATGCCTAGTGTATGGGTCAAAATCTGATCAAAAGAGTTCTACTTAAGGAAGAACGACCAGGAGCCAATCAAGCTGAAGTCACNTATATATATATATATATATATATATATATATATATATATATATATATATATATATATATATATATATATATATATATATAAAAAATTGAAATAAGAAAGAAACAGTTACAAACATTATTTTGTCTTTAAATGCAGGAAGGGTCGACGTTCAATTAGGTGAACACATGTTCCAACACATTAATTTGAATTGATTGATTGGAAATTTTATATAATCTTTGAAAATTAGTTCTATTTTGATATTTTCTTGGATTCTGCTAACTTGCATTAAATTCATTTTCGATCTTAAAAGCCAACAATTACCGCTATACACAACCACTCTACCCCTACTCTAGCCAGCTCTCTATCTCTTTCTCCAACCTTCGATAATCCTCCTGTGCGCAAACCATTAAAGTCCAAGAGAAGTGATGAGGCCCGATCTTCTGATAACGATATCAGTATCTTGCGTAGATTTCCAGAATCCTTTTGCACTCTTCATGTTAGCATGTTGCGTAGATTTGCAGATTTATTTTGTAACCCTAACACTCTACACCTTACTCTAGTAAGCATTCTATGTCTTTCTCCAACCTTCGATGATCCTCCTGTGCGCAAACCATCAAAGTCAAGAAGAAGTGTGAGGCATGATCTTCTGATATAGGTATCAACATCTTGCATAGATTCCATAATCACTCACTCTTCCTGTCAACCGAACTAAAAATCACAGAATCACCCAGAAACCAAAGATGAGTTACATCTCATGCTAATCTTAGTCTACATAATTTTTAACCATTTTAAAATGATTTAGCGAAGCTGATAATTTTTTCGCACAAATCAAGAATAAATATGACAAAAATGAATCAAACGTATCCTAATTCCCTCGATCTCCATTTATGTTGAACATGAAAGATAAAATCATTATATATTGCTTCATTCGATCAATGAAAGTACAATCGAAGCCCATTTTTTCATAATGCAATATATATATCTCATTCAACTTTATTATATACTAGTCTCATATCCACCTTAATTTCATATGCCTTTTTTGCTTTCCTATGAATTGGTAATCCAAGATTTTAATGAAAATTTACTTACAAAAGTAAGTTTTTAAACCATTTGACATCGGATCACCCGCTCAAACCCGAATATTTTTTCTTCATCGTCTCTCTTCTCTTTCCCAGTACTGTAACTGTTGCAAAAATACAGTAACAGCTATGGATTCTTCAAATAATAATTCTCCTCAATCTGTACCTTATATTACTAGTAACAATGCTCTTCAATTCACCATTCATTTGCCCAATTTAAACCCTAATTCTACTCTCAATCTCACTCCAATTTCAAGCCCTAACCCTAATTCTAACTCAATTTCAGACGAACTTCTTTCTCTTTCTATTCCGAGAAAAAGGAGACGAGGTAGGCCCCGAAATCTGCCTTTGAATCAGGTATATCACAATTTCCCCAATTCTACAAACACTTTAATAAATTCGAATTTTGTGGGTAATTTAAATACTGTTAGAACGATTACTGCTAATGATACTTCGGATGAGATTATTGTAATTAATAAAGAGGCGACGACTGAGGCGTTAATTGCTTTAACCGCTGGTTTTCCAGCTGATTCTTTGACTGATGAGGAAATTGAAGCTGGGGTTGTTTCTGTAGTGGGTGGTATTGAACAGGTTAATTATATTCTTATTAGGAACCATATAATTTCCAAATGGCGGGAAAATGTGTCGACTTGGATAACAAAAGAGATGTTTATCGATGTTATACCTAAGCATTGTAGTGGTCTGTTGGATTCTGCTTATAATTATGTGGTGTCGCGTGGGTATATTAATTTTGGAGTTGCGCCGGTCGTTAAGGATAGGATTCCGGCTGAGCCGAGTAAGGGTAGCGTGATTATTATTGGGGCGGGACTTGCGGGGTTGGCTGCAGCGAGACAGTTGATGTTGTTTGGGTTTAAGGTTACGGTTCTGGAGGGAAGAAAGCGCGCCGGTGGAAGGGTTTATACAAAGAAGATGGAAGGCGGGAATAAGGTGGCTGCTGCTGATTTAGGAGGGAGTGTATTAACGGGGACGCTAGGGAATCCATTAGGTCTCTTGGCACGACAGCTATCCTACACGCTTCATAAGGTTAGAGACAAATGTCCCCTTTATCGTGTGGATGGGAAGCCAGTTGATCCTGATTTGGATCAGAAGGTGGAGGCTGCTTATAACCTACTTTTGGAGAAGGCAAGCAAGCTCAGGCAGTTAATGGGAGAAGTTTCTCAGGATGTTTCTCTTGGAGCAGCTTTGGAGACCTTCCGTCAGGATTATGATGATGGAGTGAATGAAGAGGAGATGGGTTTGTTTAATTGGCATCTTGCTAATCTGGAATATGCAAATGCGGGTCTGATTTCTAAGCTTTCTTTAGCATTTTGGGACCAAGATGATCCCTTTGACATGGGAGGGGATCACTGCTTCCTGCCCGGAGGAAATGGAAGACTAGTTCAGGCATTGGCAGAAAATGTACCTATTCTTTATGAAAAAATTGTGCATACCATTCGTTATGGTAGCGATGGAGTACAGGTTGTCGCTGGGGGACAAGTGTTTGAGGGAGATATGGCACTGTGCACTGTTCCCCTTGGAGTTCTGAAAGGTGGTTCTATTAAGTTCATTCCAGAGTTGCCTCAGCAGAAGATTGATGGAATAAAAAGATTGGGATTTGGATTGTTAAATAAGGTTGCAATGCTTTTCCCACATGTGTTCTGGGGCACTGATCTTGATACCTTTGGGCATCTTACTGATAATTCTACTAGCAGGGGCGAATTCTTTCTGTTCTATAGCTATGCAACTGTTGCTGGTGGTCCCTTATTGTTAGCTCTAGTTGCTGGAGAAGCTGCACACAAGTTTGAGACCATGCCTCCGACCGACGCGGTGGCAAAAGTTCTTCAAATTCTAAAAGGTAAAATGCAGTTTTTGTTGCAATTATCTTCCTTAATCTTGAAATTTAATTTCTCATTCTGTTGTAAGGATATAATGCGGCATAGTAACAAGAAAAAAAGAACAAGAATTTCGGGGCAGAAAGAATAAGAAAATTTTAGGAGATAATGTTATTTTCTCTTGGTTGTTTTGGTTAAGAAGAGATAGACATAGTAAATCTTGTTGGAGATAATGTTACTTTTCAAAAGGCATTCTTGATACATGGAGCTTGCTGTTAAGGTTCTCCTTTCTGATGTATTAATGATAACTTTGAACATTGCTATCAGGTATATATGAACCGCAAGGAATTGAAGTGCCAGAGCCAATCCAAACTGTCTGTACAAGATGGGGAAGTGATCCTTTCAGCTTGGGTTCTTACTCTAATGTTGCAGTAGGGGCATCAGGAGATGACTATGATATTTTAGCAGAAAGTGTGGGCGATGGCAGACTATTCTTTGCTGGCGAGGCCACTAATAGGCGCTATCCAGCCACTATGCACGGAGCTTTTCTTAGTGGGCTTAGAGAAGCTGCGAATATGGCCCACCATGCTAAGCTCAGAACCATGAGTTTGAAGGTTGAGAAAAAACCAACAAGGAATGCTTATTCTTATGCTTCTGTTCTGGCGGATTTATTTAGGGAGCCAGACTTGGAATTTGGTAGCTTTTCTGTAATTTTCGCTAGAAAGAGTTCTGATCTCAAGTCACCAGCAATTTTGAGGGTGACTTTCAGTGGAACCCAAACGAGGAGTCATGATGGGATAAGGCCTGATCGACATCTTTCTAACAAGTTACTCTTTCAGCAGCTTCAGTCCCACTTTAATAACCAGCACGAGCTTCACGTTTATGCCTTGTTATCAAAGCAACAAGCCCTTGAGCTTAGAGAGGTCAGAGGTGGTGATGAGATGAGGCTGAATTTCCTTTCTGAGAAGCTTGGGGTGAAACTGGTTGGTAGAAAAGGTTTGGGTCCATTGGTTGATTCTATAATCGCCTCAATTAAGTCTGAGAGAGGCAGGCGCAAACCTGGGTCCAGATGTCTTACGCTTAAATCTGGTGAAATCATCTCTCTCTCTCTCTCTCTCTCTCTCTCTCAATATAGAGGAAAGAGCAAGTAGCTTTATCGTTTCTTTTATTGAAACCGTAGCACTTATCAATTTAAGCGTAACAATTTTCCTTAAACAGGTGTCATGAAGTCAAAAGCCACCACTCTCAGGCAAAAAATAGTTCGGTATGAGCACCCACCCTTTCCTTTTCTCCTTCCTCTCATTATCTCTCTAGTTTGTTCT
Source organism: Nicotiana undulata (assembly GCA_005239495.1). NCBI lineage: Eukaryota > Viridiplantae > Streptophyta > Magnoliopsida > Solanales > Solanaceae > Nicotiana > Nicotiana undulata. The sequence goes on along the minus strand of ML242466.1, from coordinate 10,570 downwards.
TTTCTTTTCTTGTTGGGAGTGAATTTCAGCTTTTCTGGATCCTGTTTTTGAATTGTTTCAGAAAGGCTAAAATAGTTGGGGCAGGCAATAGAACCACTTCTTTCAGTGGAGAGAGCAGCAGGATTAAAGAAGTTGGCAACAGCTCTACCTCGATCCCTCCGACAGATGTTAATTTGGAATCTAAACCAGTTTGCACTATTGGATCTATAGCTTCTCCAAGTTTGAATATTGGTGTAAATGACAACAAGGGGTCAAGTTCAGTGGGTAGTAGTTACGTATATCTTCTTCCGAATGCAGACATTGGTGATAAGTTTGAGGGTAATATTAGTAATTCTACCCCTCCAATTATGGATGCTGGAGAAAATACAGGAAGCAATACTAATGGCCCTATTTATCCCAAAAGTACATATGATGATAGCAGCACGAATACATATGCTCCGCCTTCCGGTGGAAATTCGGCTAGTTAGTACACATGTAGTAGCAGACAACTATTGAAGCTATTGAGAGAACATCAAATGCTGATAGTGGTGAAGGCAACTGATGTTGGTAGACGTGGAGTCGATGACTTCTGAAGTACTACAAGAGTTTATCCCCAAGAGATGTAACTCTCATCTGGAAGAGTCATCACATAAGAGTCTTAATAGTTATAGCTTGTTAAGAATGGAGTTTATTGGTTTGAAAATGAAAAAGAAAACTTCATAGAATGCATTGAGAAAAAGGGTTGCAAGACTTGACAAAGTTAGATGAAAGAAATCTAAGTAAACACTTTCTTTAGAGTTGCGTAAGGTGTTGACCACAAGTAATGCCAGAGCTACGTAGGCTCAAGGGTGGTCAATTGAACATTTTCTATCGGAAGCCTAAAGTAGTTAAAAATATTGACAACAAAATTAATAAAAAAATATATATATTGACCAAATATATTGAAAATATTATTAACATGATAAATTTTACCACCTAAAAACACACACACAAAAAGTAAAACGAAAGAAGAAAATGCTCCCCCCCCCCTCCCCCGGTCGCCCCTCCTGCCTTTTTCTTTTTGTGCTTTAGAGAAAAGGTTGGTTCTAAGTTTTAAGACTTTTTCAATTAATAGAAACAACTTCATTAATTTCTTGAATGGTGACAATAGCAATGCAGTTCTCCTACCAAATTTTTATTTTTATTCCAATTTCTCAACTTTGATAGTAGAACTTTACCTAATATTTAAGACTTTGAATTAAAAATTAAAACCTTCATATATGTTAATAAAGTTTTTCTTACAAAAAGAACCAGGTAGAGTATTGTAACACATTGTTAATATTTGTTAACTTGAGGTAATCCATACCATTATAAATAAATATTACTTGGCTAAAGAAATTATGCGTTGTAGAGAATGTAACGCTATACGCAATAAGAAAGATGGTCTAGGTTTTCTTATATTTTGATTTCAATTTTATAACCCAACAAATAAGAAATATAATTATTATATGAAATTCTTTTATTCTATCAATATTAAATTTATATGCACGGAGATATTGCAGTCTACGTACTTATAGACTAGTCCGATAAAACTCATGCATAAGCTATACAATAAATCAATAAAAAAAACGTGGATAAGAGATTACAACTGATCACGCCCAACTATGCCTCCTAAGAGGTTTAACGATCGTTACAAATATAATCTGGTTTATAAGTCCGAAGTTGAATCTCACAGGGAATTAACCTACTAATTACAATCACTAATTCCGTACGAATTCAAGTAATCAACATTCAGAAATATTAAATAACAATTTAAATGTTTACTAACTAAGAGCAAAGTAATTAAAATGTAGTAGTTTATAACTAACAGAGCAAATATTGTGGATAAGATTTGCAAAAAGTCTAGGGTTATGATTTCCCACATTATCGGAATCCTCCCCGCTACGTTTCCTTTAAATTCGCCTAAGTATTCTCTACCGATCATGAGTACTTTGGGTGTCGTAATTCTCTTCCGAGTAAGTACCACAATTTACTCGACGTATTCTTCCGAACTACGCTAGATGGCACTAATTTACCGCTGACTATGATCATACCAATGTTTCGCTATTCCTAATCCCACCCTTAAACCTTCCGTATTGATTCCTCATATATGTTAGAGTTCAACAACTACCTAAATGTGTACCGTTTTCCAAGCAATACACACTAAATAGGCACAATTAATTGAGAGCTCTTCAATCAACCACAATAAAAACATTGAACAAGTAGAGAAAAATCAAATGCTAATTTATATTAAACGTAATAGAAAATCATCCTCCAATAAGTTCCATCAAACCCCAGATTGGAGAGTTTAGCTACTCATAAATGTATATATCCACACTCATCATGATGTTCAAAGACATTAAACTACAAAGTAAAGAGAGAAACGGAGGGAAAACTCGTTTGATTCTTGCTCCACAGTGCTCTGTAGCCTTTTTCTTTCTCCAAAATGGTGGACAACCCTTTCTCAATTCGTTTAGGGAGTATTTTTATGTTAGAGCCGAAGTACTTGAGTCCAAATTCGGGTTGAAGTCTTTTAACCCGCAACTTTTGATCGCCGGACTATAGACCTCGTGAGGCCACGCCTATAGCACGGTCAACCTGGTTACAGAGCTACACCTGGCCTGTAGCGCGGTCAAGCTGGCTATAGAGCTAGCTATATATGCTTGGCCTATAGCACGATAAGGCGGGCTATAAAGCTGGCTATGCTTGGCATGTAGCAGGGCTTGGGTACTTGGTGATTTTTTTGCTCTTTTCTTGCATTTCCGTCCTATTTTTGTACAATTTTCATTCAACTCTTTCTTCCGATACTCCCACACATAAAACAACACAATTTAGATTAAATGTCGCACAGTTAATCACTAAACCAACAAAATGTAAGGCGAGTAATGTACTAAAAGTATAGCATTTAGGCCAAACATCAACCACCATCAGTGTTCTTTGATGTGAAAGTGTCCCGAGCATAGATTATTTCAACTAAACTTTCAGTTACGATACAAAAAAGACTTAACATATATTTCATACAGTGTAAGTCATACCATTCTATTCACTTCATTTACTGTATGATTCATACTTCTTTCTGAGGAAGTAAAAACAAAAATCTAATTATATCAATGGCTCAAGAGAAACCACGCTATGGAGGAACTTTTTTGCTGGTCTTATCTACCAAGGAATTTAAAAAATTTCCACTATACTATCAACTTCTATATCTCCATTCATTTATTCATATTTTTATAGGTAAAAAATCATGGATTAAAATTAAATAGATGCACAACCACGTGTTATCTTCTGGAACTCTCTTGATTCAAAATTACTCGATCTCATTCAGTCTTGCAAAACCTATTTCAAAGTTTGGACTAACACGAATACCTTACACACGAATGACTTTCAATGCATTTTAAGGCAGTGTTCGATATTGCTCACCTGCAACAAAATCATCAAGACATGGCGACAATGTTCCTTCATCCCAACCTTGTTTCATAGAGATTTGGTGCACCAGATTTGATTTTTTTTTTTTTGGTAATTAAAGTATTTTATTTACCAAGTAAAGATATTTACATTTCTTACAAACTGCAACTAAAACTCTAGCGTAACTCCCATTAGACATGAAGCCCCAGCTAGGAGTTACCTATAGACCTTACTACTAATCCTCTACTGCTACTATTTCCTCTAGCCTACATCAAGGTACCAATTTAATTTAGACATAGCTCGATTAACCGGGGGAATTATATGGTGGCCCTGACATATATTTCCTGAATGATCAATCGTAGTATAGCATTGGTTGGTCTCTTCTTCTGATGATGATGAAATATCACATTATTTCTTTCTTGCCAAATGTGGTAAACTGCAGCTGCTAGGGTCATTCTGCATACTGTTGCACCTCCACTCCTTCCTTTGCGAAATTGTTCCAGCCATGTCAACTCCTCCTGCCAAGCTTTCTTTGTTCTCTGTATACCTTGTCACTTTAGTAGGTGTTGCCATATAGCTCCTGATATCTCACAATCGTAGAATGGATGCTACACCGTTTCATTCTTTCTTTGGCATAGTGAGCATGTTTGCTCTGAAATGATCCCCTATCTTGCTAATCTTTCTTTTGTAGCAAGCCTTTGTTGTATTGCCAGCCTTAGTATGAATATCCACTTGGGCAGTCCCTGATTGTTGCATACTCATTTCCTCCATGTCATTTTTGAAAATTCTCCCTGCATGGCTTTGTATATTTGTTGATAGCAGAGCATTTCTCCATCTTCTATACATCACCCTCTGTAAATCCAGTAGTTCCTTGCTTTGAATATTTTTTGGATGACCCATGATGCACTCTTGTGCTCTGTATTCCAGGTTGTGTTCCCTTTTATGTAGTATGTATGTATCCATTGCACCAACAGTTTCTCCTCTCTTGTGCAAATATTCCATAGTAGCTTGCATATGACTGTTTTGTTCCACATCTCCACATTGGTGAAATTCAACCCCCCTGCTACCTTTGGTGCACATAGTTTGTCCCAGGTAGTCAAAGCCTTCTTAGTAGGTTCAACAGCTCTTGTCCATAAGAATCTCCTACTGATTGTTTCTATGAACCGAATAATATTCTTTCCGCATTAACTCACCATTTGGTGATTTGGTTCGTAGCAGCCCAAGTATATCCAGGAGTTCCTTTTACACGCTACGCTATCCTCGGCGACGATATCGTCATCGGAGATGAGCGGGTGGCTGAGCGTTATCGCGAGCTAATTTCGCCACTGAATGTTCCATTTTCGTTAGAGAAATCGTTAGTATCGTCAGTTGGTGCTTTGGAGTTTGCTAAGCGGTTCTTCGTACGCGGAGTGACTAAGGACTTTTTTCCTGTCTCGCGGAGTGACTAAGGACTTTTTTCCTGTCTCCTGTCACATGTTAAGATCCTTAGTTAGTTCCATATCCCTTGTTCCTGTAATGAGGGCTTCGGTTCTAGGCAAAGATCCGCCAGTAGCAGTTCCTATCCCAGTTCCCATTCAACATTCATTCAAAGTATTCTCCCCTTGCCATGTTTCAACCAGCTGCTTTGCGGACTGCTCTTGCTCTTACTGCTCTTTCCTATGCTTCCTGCTTCTGACTACTTGCCTTTCACTCACCGTCATTGCCTTCCCGCTTGATATCTTGTGCAATTAAAGGGAACGAGACTGGAAAGCCCAAACTGAGCCCGTCGGGGGAATGCTTAACATTACCGTATGTAAATTCGGGTGCATGATAGACATCGGTACTCCAGTGCATTTCTCCGTCTGAATCAGAATAAATATGTTTTCGAACCTTCTCTTAAAAGAAGCTTGAAAGAGAGAACCAGGAATGAAATAGCGAGACCAAACGAGCAAAAAACCACGAAGGTTGACGATAAGAGCGTAAGACGTTATGCGAGAGGGTAGAGCCCTTGATCCTTTCAAGAATGTAATTATCCTTTATATTCAGGAGAAAATTTAGAACCTTTATAGTGAATTAAAAGAAAGAACAGACTCATATGAAAGTTCCCCATAAAAAATGGTTGTTGGCAAGATGAATATCTGAGCCCAGAATGTTTGTATAGCGAATAGCATACTCTTAACTAACATTGCTCTTCCTGTATATGAAAGAAATTTTATTGTCCAGCTTTGAATCCTGCTTAATATTATTCTCCCTATTAGGGGCTCACATTGAATTGCAGATAACCTCTTAGTGCTCAGTGGGACACCTAGATATCTAAAAGGTAGTTCATCTTTAGTGTGACCTAGCCCATAATTTGCTGCTGAAGCAAGCTGGTCACACCACCAAAGTAAATGCAGCTTTTGTTCGGATTTACAATTAGACCTGAGGCTACTGAAAACATTTGAAAATGCTGGTGTAGTATCTTAACTGATTGCATGTCTTTCTTTTATTTACTGTTCACTTCTATGTTGAAAAAGAATAATAACATGTTAGGGTATTCAATTTAATAAAACATCTTGTAGTTACCACAAGGAACAAGTATTGTAAAGTAGGACATATGAAACATGCATAAATATGTCATGTGGTTTAATAGAGAAAATTTCGCTTCTCTAGCTGATATGGTAAAGCTTGTAAAGTAGGACAAGATCTTTGGTTTTTAAAAAAAAAATTGAAAACCGTGGTGTCTGGGTAACTTGCACACACATCGAGTAATTCATCCAAACCTTACATTTGAACTTTGATTAATGAGCCAATGCCCCTTTATTTAGAGGCTAAATTCATGGGGGAGGGCCTAAAAAATGGCATAAGCTGCTTGTAGATCACAACCATGGGAATCAGCTAGCAGTTTTATGTTTACAAACAATACATTCCTCAATGTACAAACACAACTTGAATGGTCATATATTCAAGACTATTTTTTTCTCTTTCCTGTCTGCTATAATCTCCTCTACATTTATTCATCTAGTATAAAGTACATGAATCATAATACAAGAGAAGTGTCGTTCATAAGAAAAGTGTCGTTGAGGTTCAGAGATTTATCACCTAAAGGACTTCACCATTCCTTATTCTCCCAACCACTCTTCTAATTTCGCCTCTTTATCAGCTTTAAATTCTTCAAAGTTTTCAGATAAAGACAGCAGTTGATCATGAGACATGCTTTTGTTTACCTGTTCTTGTTGTATCTCATCAGCAGTTTGACTTGACAATCTTAAGTCTTCACTATTGGCCCGTCCAAGTGAGGAAGAGGAGCTCGCACCTGCAGCTAATAGCGTGTCATTTGTATGCGTTACAGATGGCTCATCCTTGTCCGACAAAGATGGTTCGCTCTTTGCTGGTCGAGATTCTCCAGACTCTAACTGAGGCCACTTGAAATTACTAGCCTTCTGTTTTGCTGACCTGAAAACAGTTGAAAGATAACCGACAGCCCTCTCATCGTCGTCTTCTGGACCTGTATTGCGACCCCAAGTAGCAGGACTCCAAGAGGTAGTTAAACCCACTGGGAAACTTGAACGGGATCCACTAATTAATCCTTTTTTTGGTTGCTTCTTTGAAATGACAGCTAGAGTATGTTTGAGATCTTTAATCATCTCGTTAGCAATCGGAAGGCCACACTCTTTCATTGACCCAATCACGATGATGGAATCCTCTAAGTCTTCTGTGTGCAGAGTCATTTCACGGGATTTCTCCTCAATATTGTTTTTGAGATTTACAAGGTTAGGTGCTGCTTTCTGGGTATGCTGTTGAATGTAGAAAAGCCCCACAGCAGGCTCGTTTGCAATGAACTTTATCATGTCCGACAAGGATTCAGTTAGCTCTACAAAGCCGTCCACTGTGGAAAATTCATGCATTTTTTTGAAGGCCAACGGTTCATCATCACTGGTGGGGCAAGAAAATAATGAGAGAGCTTCTTCTTAATGAATAATCCCGCAGTTGGAAATGGAAAATTTTCTAACGTGTAAGAATGAGAAGAATTGAAGTTGGTGGTCAGAAAAAATAATTTTGCAGATATATACATGCAGGTATTAAATGTATCAAATGCCTATGGTGAATTTTCTTGTTAAAAGCACAAACATTTGATCCGTTTGATGTAATAAATTTAACCCAACTTTTGTGGGCACAAGTAATTTTTTTTCCTTCCATTTCTCTGGTAAGCGGAGGGGCAGCCCGGTGCACTAAGTTCCCACTATGCGCGGGGTCCGGGAAAAGGCCGGACCACAAGGGACTATTGTACGCTGCCTTACCCTGCATTTCTGCAAGAGGCTATTTCCACGGCTTGAACACGTGACCTCCTGGTCACATGACAACAACTTTACCAGTTACTCCAAGGCTCCTCTTCTTCTCCGGTAAGCGGAGCAAATAAATATAGATCGGAGTTACAGTAAACATGGCTAGTTCAAATACACAGCAATCAGGCAGTTATATTAATTTCAATCCATAAGCCAACCTAATTTAAATTAGTCATAGGACATCCCTGATCTTTATGAATAAGTTGACCAGATAACTTAGTGGTTTGAATCACAAGCTGTGAAGTGCCATAAGTTCTTTCCGACTGGGATTAGGGGAGTTATAATATGGAAGAAATCTCAAACGTAATAGGAAAAGTTATGGGGCACCAGTCTTCAATGGTCAGCAACAGAGACAAAAAGGAAGCTCTAAATATTTCTTATCTACAATAAAAAGTCATGCTAACTCAGGCTCTTTCTGCACACCAGAGGAAACATGAAATGCACTTTCCTGTCCCTAGCACGTCACATTACAATTGTCGGTTTTGCAGACAACTAATCATTCGCCAACTCAAGATACCATGAACGCATATGGGCATCATCGATATAGCATACTAGTTGGTTGCCACCAATGGAAAGGAGAGAGATGAGACTCTCCCATCAGCACATTAACATAAGACAGATAAGCCCTATTCTGCTCAATCCAACGTCTAATCAGGCAAATAAAAGTCAGGTGCACTAAGCTCCCGCTATGTGCGGAGTCCGGGTAAGGGCAGGACCACAAGGGTCTGTTGTACGTAGTCTTACCCTCTTACCCTGCATTTCAGCAAGAGGCTGTTTCCACGGCTTGAACCCGTGACCTCCTGGTCACATGGCAACAACTTTACCAGTTACGCCAAGGCTCCCCTTCAAAGCAGGAATTAAAGAATATATGCAATCTTGATTGATAGATTTAACTGGAGTAGAAACTAGATAACACATCCTGAAGAAAAAATGCATCAAAGAATGGAGTGGACTGGTAAGTAAGATCCAGAATTCAAGATCCATGATCCCGCAAAAGAAAGCAGAAAAGACAATACACATGCAATCTTGACATTCTTTTGACGGATCCAACTGATCTAAGGAACAAGTACACCTAAAAGAAGGAAGTTGTGGGATAAAACCACGGAAGACTTAAAGAAGCTACAGAAAAAAGACATGACGTGCCAGGTCACTTAAAGTTTCCTTTCCACATAAATAACCCCCAAAATTATTTTCTTTACAACTTTCTATTTGCTGCACTCTTTTGTTTCCTTCAATATCAGCTAGTAACCTTCATATCGGTTTCTCCCTTGCCAGTTTAGCAGATAGACCAAGTAATATGAATTACAGGCACTTCTAAGAGGAGATTGAGAATAAGAGGTGAAACAATACCCCCCCCCCCCCCCCCCCCCCCCCACCACAC
>MDKH01186984.1:0-15335 GCA_005239495.1 Nicotiana undulata | reverse complement strand
CACATTCAAGCATAGATTTCACTCAGGGATAGTGGGAATTGGGGATGCATAGAAACATATTAGGATACATATTAGCATTAGAGAAGTTTTAGAGTGTCACAGACTAGTATAGAGTTTAGTCATAAACACAATTGTTCACCAAAAGAACTAAACAGAATCAGACACATAGTTACACATAGGTTCAGGAAACGTTTGGAGTATAGCATGTGTTCAAGATTACATAGGAGCTAGGTAACATACAGTGCAATTGTAGTATACTAGTGATCACAGAAGACATAAGTAGGATGACATTGAAACACACAAGAGGGAGTACACATGCAGAGGCTAAATGGGAAAAGTACTACGAACTAAAACAGCAGAGCATACAAACTAGTAGCAGATAGGACAACAAAACCACAAGTAGAAGCAAGTTAGGAATAATATGAATTGAAATACCCAAAGAAACATATTGTTTTGGAACTTTTAAATGTAAATGAGAAACATACCAGTTGAAGATAGCAAATACAGGGTAAGGAGTAAGAAAATAAAATGACTAGTCTTGGCTTTCAGCCGTCTAGCAACAACAAGCAATCAAGAGAGTAGCAATAGAATGTGTGTGTGAGTAAAGAGAGTAGAACAAAGTATATGTTCGTGTCTAGAAGTCTGTTTCAATGAGAGTAGAAAAGAGCAATATATATAGTAGTAAAAAAATCTAGGTAAATAAGACAGGAATCAAATTGTCCAGTGATTATGGAACTTGGAATCAATCAAAGCAGAATCAGGGCAAGTAATCCCTTAGATTAAGGGAATTAATTCAAACGGTAAGAACTAGTAACATATAAGGCAAGGAAAATCAGCACATGATTAATAAGGGAGGGATCAAAGTTCAGTAATCATAGAACTCAATATCAGTCAATTAGAGAATTAAGGCAAGTAATCCCTTAGATTAAGGGAATTAATTCAAACGGAAAGAACCAGTAACAAATAAGGAGAGAATTCACATAGTTGGAGTACAACAATTAAGGAAAGAGTTCAAACATTATAAGTACATAATAGGTAATTAGGGCTAGATACATAGAGTCTAATTAAGAAAATAACGGTAAGAATCAATTAATAATGCAGTCAACGCATAATAAGAAAATAATTTAAGGTTGTAAAAATAAGAAAAACAGTCGAAAATCAGTTAAAGAGTATAACACAGGAAATCAGGGATTCAAAGAATCGGAAAATAGAACTAATATATAAAGGGAAACAATATAAACTTCCAGAAAAACACATAAACTGAGTATAAACAAAAGAAACCAATCAGAGACTCTAATAGGGCATCGTTAGGGTGGGAATCATGAAATACTGTAATTAGTCAAAGCATAGGAGAATCAAACACACAGGCAAATAGTAAAGATGAACTCAGAATACAAGACTTAGGCCAAAAATTAGGGTTTCACACAAATACTAGTATGAATCAGCAGAGTAGACATGATACACGCAAAAGAGATAAAGAGTCAGAAACCTTAATAGGAAAAACAGGGTAAAATTACAAGAAACTTAAGCTACTCGTGAAAAGCAAGCACATATACTGATCAAACCAAAAGGAAAAGGTTTCAATAATGGTAAAGACGATGAAAATCATGAGATAATTTTAAAAATCAGAAAGAAAAACTATTTTGAAAAGGGTTTAGGAACTCTAGCTTAAAAAATGAAGAACCGCTTAGGGGAAACGGAAAATCTTTAAAGAAAATATCACAATAACTCGTAATAGGTACAGATCTAGAGAAATTGAGAGTTTAAAAATTAGGGTTACAAAGAGAGAACCCAGAGAGAGAGTGTGTCGGCGTAGAAACCACCGGATCAAGCCGGAAAGTAGAAAACCTTACTGGAGATTGAGCCTGAAGGCCTGAAACAGGCCAGAGGTGTGTGAGAGTGACCTTGGTCTCTTGAAGACCTTAAAGACAGCAACACTGGTGCAAAGGAGCCATGGGAGGTCTGAGGTAGGTAAGGACTTTATGGCCTCCGGTGGAGAGGCAGCCGGAGGAGACGAAGGACCTCATTGGAGGTGGAGATTTTGGAAGTCCCTAGAGAGAACTAGAGAGCTAGAGAGAGAGAGCAGAGAGATGAGTGTCTGAGTGAGAATGAGAGACGGGGGGTCATTTGGCTCTAATTATGGTAACACGTAATCTGGGCCGTTGATCTAAATTGATCAACGACTCAGATTGATCAAGGGGTTGGGCCGGGTAGGAATTTAGGTTTGGGTTGGGTAATTGGGTGGATTAAATTGGGGTATTGGGTTTAATTTAGGCCACAATTGAAATGAGAAGATGGCTATCAGTTAAATACCCCTTAAAAATAGATAAATAATTAATAAAATAGCAAGTAATTATAAAAAATGAAATTAATGCTAAGTAAATAAAATTAAGGTAAATTAGCTAATATTAAAAATATAAAATTATTAATTATTAATTTAAATGGTATAAAACGTATAATTAGGCTATAATTGTAAAATCACTGTAATTAGAGCTAAATAATGCCAAATTGGCTAATTTACGAAAATAATTAAATCCCTATAGGATTAAAATACTGTATTGAGCTGGGAAATATTTGAAAATTATCTGTAATACAATTTAGGCATAATTATTGAATAAAAATACTGAATAAATTGGAAAAAAATTAATAAAATATGTAAAATTATGGGAAAACAACCAGTTATTATAAAAAGCGATTTTCAAGACATATATGCAAATTTTACAATGATTTGAGAAAAAATTGGGTTTCAACAGTCTCCAACTACTTAGCTCTGGAATCTACACGCAAGGTGAAAAAGTGTAGTAAGAGTACAACCGACATCATGTACTCAATAAGTATCTTGATTAACCTCATAGAAATAGTGACGAGGTTTTTTAAGTCAAAAGATACTCACTTGCAGAACTTGTGCAGCGCGATAATATGTATAACACAGAGAAAATATTTCAAATAGACAATTACGGAATAAGGAATATCAACAGTAAAGGTGATCAACATGTATCTGATTCCATACCAATTATCAAATAAAACATTCAAGAGAACCTTTCGAGAATCATATGTATCAATACATGATGACAATTTCCTTTTTACATTAATCCATTACGCTACCAACAACTCATCAAAACACAAGATGTCAACTCAATACAATTAATTCCATCCTGGCAATCAAATCGTTAAATAACAACAGAGATATAGATAAACATGTTAGGTGCAACATAAAAGCATGTAAAATGCACGACAAATCATAAGGAATTTCACTTTCAAAATCAAGGCAACACCCAATTTTGACGACGAGTCATCAAATAGAAACACAACATATGGTACTTCGTGACCATATTTTTGTCACAATAATAATATCCACCCTTATCACTCCACTCGTATCATGCTGCCCTGACACAAATCATAATATATAATTGTATCGCTTTGCCCTTACACAAATCACAATATCCAACCGTATCACTCGTCCAGACTAAATCACAATAGCCATTTGTATCATTTTTCCCTGAAAAAATCACAATAGCCACATGTATCACTCTGTCCTAACAAAATTACAATATCCACATGTATCATTCCGCCCAGACAAAATCACAATATCCAACTGAATCGCTCTGACCTAAAAAAATAACAATAGCCACCTGTAACCCCCCCCCCCCCCCCCCCCCCCCCCCCCCAAATATATTTACATGTGCCACAATCACAAAAACGCAAAATAACAAATCATCATCAAGAAGCATACCCTCATAACTCATCAATAAAGTGCACAAGGACATAATCAACAAAAGTGCGGATGTGGTTCAACATATAAAACATTACTACGGCAAAATAAGATATAGAAACAAAGCTCAAGTAGTCATATAAAAGATCACATATGTGTCATAAAGTGCACATGTCTTAGCCAAGGTACAACACAAGAACAAGTACGAACGTGTGTTCATAACATACGTGTATCTACCTCCGAGGCAAGTTTCGTATAATCTCAAGATTTGCTCATCATGTTTAACATAAGGTACTAATATCTTCAACATTTCTCTAGCGTGGTTTATTGTGCTCACATAGTCGATTAATTGAATAACACATAGAATCAAGTAAAACATAACCAAACAAGGCATAGAGTAAACTAGAATCTGCCCTGAGTATGAACACCCATAACACATATATATACGCTCATTAACTCAATCATACATCACCCTCGCATGTTGCAAACAATACCAATTAGTAAGAAAATTCCCTCAACCAAAGATAGGAAGGCACTTACCTCAAACAAGCCAAAATAATACTCTAAAAATACTTCCCGCGCGAATCAACCTCTCAGCGGCTCGAATCTATCAAAACAACTCAATAACATCAAATAAATGCCATAGGAATCAAACACAAACGATAAAAGTTGAATCTTTAATCAAATACACGAAGTCAACCAAAATAGTCAACTCGGGCCTACAACCTGATAAAAGTCATAAATCTTGATCGCCCATTTGAATACGAGTCCAAATATATAAGTTTCATCCAAAACCAAATCCAAATCAGGGTTCAAATCTCCATTTTACATTTTCGAAAAGTTTTGCAAGAAAAACCTCGATTTTTCTATCATAGATTCACCAATCGAAAGCTAAAATCAAGGATGAAATCGCGAATAATAATCAAATCTGAATCAAGAACACTTACCCCAATCCAAATAGTGAAAATCATCTCAAAAGCCGCCTAAATATGAGATCTAAATCTCAAAATGTGATTAAAAAGTCCAAACTTTTCGAATATAAGCTTTTGCCCCATCTAACTTTGCTTATGCGATCCATCAGTCGCTTCTGCGATGCCCCATTTGCGGAAAATCCCTCGCAGAGGAGGAAATCATTTACGTCCCCAAATCCCGCTTCTGTGGAACAAAACCTCGCATTTGTCTTCGTCTTTCCGCTTTTACGGACTCTGCGGCTAAATCCTAGCCTCGGCAAATCTAGGTTCTGCGAACTCAAAACTGCTTCTGTGGACTCACACCCGTGGACCAAACCTCGCAGGTGCGAAAACATCAAATCAGAAGTCCAAAATTACCATACGAACCTATTGGAATCATCAAAACACATATCTGAGACCATTTACAAAAAAGTCAAACCTTAGTCAACTCTTCAACTTTAAGCCTCTAAATAAATGAAATTTTCTCTTCAAAATCAATCCTGAACCTCTCGAACATCAAAATCAATCATGCACGCAAGTCATACTGTATAATATGAAGATACTCAAGACCTTAAACCATCGTACGGTATGTCGATACTCAAAACGACCAATCGGGTCATTACATTCTCCCCCACTGAAACATACATTCATCCTCAAGCGTGGAAGAGTCATTCCAACGCCATCAAACCACTGCATAAAATCACCATACACCTACCCATGGGCGATCCCACATCACCTAAATTTGTTAAAGCCCATAAATATAACCTAACTTAAGATTCTTTCTTCCACCTTAGTCCACAAACCTTAGAACTCAATCTCCAACATCTGAAATTCCTTATAAGACTCGATTCTCACACACACACATATATATATATATATATATATATATATATATATATATATAAATGTCTAAACAAGTTTAAACAAGCCGCATCAAGTCCCAACCATATTCCAAGATATAATCACTCGATGTACCCCATAAATCACGTACTCATAACAATAACTCCCGACCACAATAGCTACTCATTATCAAACCCGGTACCGAAAATACCACATATCAAATAAAACCTTGTTCCAAACATTCACAACACCGCTAATGATGAAAGAAACATGCAGAAATTGATAATCACCCAGAAATCAATAAGTCGTGGAGTCCTTACGCCTGACAAGGATCATTGCCAAACTCTAAGTTGAAGAATGACATTTTAATCCAAATGTACCTTATCCAAGTCTGGTTGCACTTATTCCAGGTCCAATGATCTCATCTCACCCAATACAAGCTATTCGATTGATAAGCTGCACCAAATGCCTCCTAGTCACATACGACGCAATTCGTGCACCCAACAAGCAACAACTCAAGTATAACCAAAGATGGAAGGAAAGCTAAATAAGAGAACCACCCAACAAGTTCAACAATTACCACCACAAAGCACAATGCTATGAACCCATCTCATAAGGGAAAGGCAAAGCACACAAAATAAGAATGAAGAATGATGTTCAATCATAACTCCGTTCGGTACGTAGCCTGGTCCCAGCATAGCGATCCACGTGGAATACCCATCGATCCATAATTCTCACAATCAACAACCACATGTGTATCAGTAGCAAATACGCAAAGTGCATGATCATAACCATGAATAAATGCATAGCACAATATACCATGGACAAGAAACCATAACCACAATGCAACAAATAATTCAACTCAGTAGGAACCACCCTGCTCGAATCTCGCCACAGAGGCCCAAACGGAATCAAATCATGTGTATAAATAGCCAAGCAGTCTCACAACTCATCGTAGCATAACAGAGCAACACAAGAGACACACCAGGAGATGAATAAGAACAATTGTAGCTGATGGCACCCCCATCACTTGATGTGCTGAGTAAACAAACTTGATTTGGTGTGGAATGCACATTCTTATTAGGCCTGCCAGTGAGCCCCAAACCATTCCCGATAGTACCAAAGTGGGTAAATAACCTTTCAAAAGTCCACAGTAACCTATCCGTAACATATACCATCAGCTGACTAACTTTTAACATATCTTCACAGTCTGATATCAAGGAATAGTCTGCCCGAGAGAACAACTAGCCTTTAAGCCTCAAGAATATAAGAATCTCTATGTCCAATCTTCAACTCTCCCGCTCAAGTAACTAACAAGTTACTCATACGTAATCAACCCATAAGAAGTATTTCCATAAGCCTTCCGCACCGTGTAGAAAAACTTGAACATCACCAATCAACCACCCGACGGGTCATTGTAGTACTAATCAAGCATCCGCACGTCACACCGCAATATGTCTTCCAAAACACATACTCTCTTCAAGCGACCACAAATACTGTTAGCATCCTCTAAAAATCTAAATCTCTCATGCCGACTAAAACTCAGGACCTTCTTTTCGAAAATAAACTACAACATTGCCCATGCAACCTTAATCCACATGACGCACCACCTCTATCATGGCGATATGTGAAAATATGCAAATCTCATTATCAACTCTAAATCACAGTAAGATAAAAAAAAACATCAACTAGAAAACTTTTACTTAACCTAATATATGATAACACCACCACATGTAGTAGACCTTCTCTACTCGTAGAAGAAATCAACCTCGAATCATGGGTAAAGCCATCATGAACTCTTCGAAACCTATTAGCACATAGGCAAGCCCATCAAAACTGGGTCTATTCAATCAACCAACCCACGCAAACTGCCGAACCTAAATGTAACTCAAATCCAAACACTCACTATGAAAAGACCTTCTGCGAATCTGGAGTTGTTTCCTTCATCTCTCTTATACTGTAATGTACATTCAGTAATGATATAAAATACTGCAAATCTCGGCACCCTCCAATGCAAACCTCAGATCTTAGCCATACACTAAACTGGAAATCCATAAACACCAAATATAAATCTTGAACTTATTAGAACCCTCTCAAGAGTCATTCACCTCTCTCAAATATCAAATGCATAGCAGATATGCGCCGAACAACTTGTTCTCCACCAACACATGCATATCCAAAAGAAGAAACCAAACGATTGCTCTTCCTTGCACACTACATCCACAACGTATATCAAACATGAATCATTCCAAGAATCCTATGTACCATAGAGTATAATACATCATACACTCCACAGTCTCCTTGCTCGAGTCACCCTCGAACTCATCCTGTTTAAGTCATAACTAATCCACAAGTATGCCTCAGTCCAAAACTAATATAACACATGATCATGCAATCTGAGCATCGATAATAGACTCCATAACTTGTCTCGAAGTCGTAGAACACATCGTCTATAACCGATAGTACTCTTCCGTCATAGCTACTACATTGTCACACTGTTAATCAACTGAACTCCCTAGACTCATGTAACACTAGTCATAAAACACCCCAAATATTCTGCCAAGTGCATACTCATCCCCGCGACAATCGTGTGAATCTCCTTAAAAGATCTGAACTCTAATCGTAGCACATATGTCCCACTGAATAGAAGGGAAAACTCTTCATAGAAGCCTCGTATGAATCATATAATCTCAAACCTTCTCGTAAAGGAGAACCCACGTGCTTAGCCTCTGACTGACATCTCTCTATGGCCCTACTTCAGTCATAACCACTATGCAATCAATCCTCTTGAGTCTATACCCGTCAATAAGATACAATAATATACTTCATCCCACAAATGGACAACTGAAAGATCTACCAACACATCTGCATCTAAGCTTGAACAACACATTGAGACGATGATCGAGCACCAATAGCCCTCGTAGTCCATCCTCGGCATCACAAACCATTGGTGTATAATTGATACCGAGTGCGCAAAATCTCATATAGTGAATGGAAGAAAACCAAAGATACAAGCTCCAAGTTGAAACAACAACGCATGATAAAGAGAGAAAGAATGGAAGTTTCCTAGATGCCATGTAGCCTCTCGAAGATGAGTATGGACATCATCACATCGATTCCCAAGACTCTACTATACACTTGCTCATGACACATATAACTTATGAATCTAAAGCTCTGATACCAACTTGCCACGACCCAAAATCCCACCAAGTTGTGATAGCACCTAACCCAACCTGCTAGGTAAGCCAAACGGTATAAGTTCCTACTAAAGGGGAAAAAACTCAACAATATATATTTAATAAAAATGGCAACGAAATTTGATGCATCTATCCCAAGGAAAGATAATATAAGTCTCGAGCCACTATTATTTAAATTTTCAAAGGTGGTGGAAAGAATAAATACAATATATGTTTGAAAGTTACATAAACATAAAAGAAATCCTACGCTACCATGAACAAAAAGGTAGCATGAATCTGGCACACTGGTACATCTCCAATGCAAGCTTTAGAATCTGCACGCAAGGTGCAGAAGATAGTATGAGTACAACTGATCCCATGTACTCAATAAATATCTTGATTAACCTTAGAGAAGTAGTGACAGGATTTTGTAAGTCAAAAGATACTCAGTTGCAGAACTTGTGCAGCTCAATAATATGCATAACACATAGAAATTATTCCAGATAGACAGTTACAGAATAAATAATACCAAAAGTAGAAGTGCCCAACATGATTCGATTATGTATTAATTACCAAATAACACATTCAAGAGAACCTTTCAAGAATCAAATGTATCAATGCATGATGACAAATTCCTTTCTATATCAATCTGTTATGCTACGAACAACTCAACAAAATATGAAATGTCAACTTAACATAGGTAATCCATCCTGGCAATCAAATTGTCAAATAAAAACACATGCATAGATTAATGTGTTAGGTGCAACGTAAAAGCATGTAAAATGCATGAAAAATCATAAGGAATTCACTTGAAAAATCAAGGCAAAACTCAGTTTTGACAATAAGTCATCAAATAAAAACACTAACATATGGCACCTGCCCATATTTTTGTCACAATAATATCTACCCTTATCACTTTGTCCTGAAAAAATCACAATATCCACCTTGATCATTCTGATACAAATCATAATTTCCAGTCGTATCGCTCTGCCCCAACAAAATCACAATATCCACAAGTATCACTCCGCCCTGGCAAAAATCATAATAGCCACTTGTCGCTCCACTCTCACAAAATCAAATATCCACACGTATCGCTCCGCTTGACAAAATTGCAATATCCACTTGTATCACTCCACCTGACTAAATTACAATATCCAATCGTATCTCTCCGCCTTGAGAAAATCACAATCGCCACCCATATCACTTTGACCAATGTGTCACATGCTCTACAATCACAACAACACAAAATAACAAATCATTATCAGGAAACATACCCTCATAACTCATCTATAAATTGCACAAGAACTGTCACGACCCAAATTTCCCTCCGTTGGGTATCGTGATGGCACCTAGTCTTAGGGACTAGGTAAGCCTAACATTTATATAATAATAACAATAATGCAAGAAATCTAACAGTCTCGATATAGAAATCTTGACAGAATTACAATATTCCCAAAACCGGTAATACAAGTCATTAGCTTTACGAATTTACTCTAAAATCTCTAACTTATCACTGTTCGGAATGAATACAATAGGGTATGAATAATAAATACAAGAAGGTGACTCCGAAGCCTGCGAACGCAACAGAAGGTTACCTTGAGTCTCCTCGTCAATGGTTCGCGCAGCTACTAACAATAATTACCTGGATCTGCACACAATAATGCACAGAAGTGTAGTATGAGCACACCACAGCGGTGCCCAGTAAGTATCAAGACTAACCTCGGTGAAGTAGTGACGAGGACTAGTAGAGATACCACTGGTCTAATAAATTAATCAGGCATCAATATAGAAATGACCGGACATAATATCTATCTAAAGGTTTTTCGATATAGTTAACAACATGACAATAAAATGCGGAAGGAATTACCGAAAACTAATCAACGGAACATCATAATAATACCAGAAGAATGGACAGAAAATACGAGCCAAAACCGGAAAACCACCACACAATAAACACAATGGTAACTCAGCACTGCGTCAGTTTGTTCATATCAGACCTTAGCCAATAAACCCAACAAATTGGTGAAAACTTTTAACACAACAGTTTATATTGAAAGCTTTGAAGATATAATCATTTTCGTAGAGAAAGATATTCTTTGAAACATACTTTCTCCGAATATATACATACATACATACATATATATATATATATATATATATATATATATATATATAGAAAGAGAAACCTTTAAAACATAGTTCTTTCAAGATAAAGGATTTTCAAATATACTTGCCCAATAAATGACTTTCAAATATCACTTTCTGCAAGGCAAATGATATTCAAATATCTCTTTGAAATAAAGGTCCTTTAGACGTAATTTTTCTTTAAGGCAGATACCTTTTCCGCTATACTTTTCAATAAAATCTCTCGATCACAATCTCCTCAAGATAAATCTACCGGAACCCAGTCTATAACTCAGAATTTGTCATGCAGTACAGGGGGAAAGCTCCCGGAATACTTCTGTAGTCCAAATTTAAATATGCAATGCAGTACAGGGGGAAAGCTCCCGGAATCTCGTCCGTAGTCCCATTTAAATATACAATGCAGGATAGGGAGAAAGCTCTCGAAATCTCGTCTGTAGTCCTAATTTAAATATGCAATGCAGGCATCTGAGGGAAACAACCAGAATGCGACAGAAACAACATACATTGCCACAACAGGCGCAAAAGCAACAAAAGGCAGAATGCAAGATGCGATGAGCAAATCAATACAAAGACTTGAATCACAAGAATGGTAAAAACTCACTCATAAAAAAATAGCCACGGAAGGGAATGCCAAGCACAAAGAGAAACAGCATAACAAGGGGAAAACAAGGAAAATATAGCAACGACTCTTAATATTCAAGTTCACAACCAAAGAAACCAAATCATTCCGGCAAGGGAAGCAGCTATAACCAATCTCACTTAGACAATTAGCTTCACGGAATAAACTCAGCTTGAACAAATGCTCAGTAAATAGGCAACACCAAGGAAATATCATCAACATGGACGGTTATCAACTAAACCTAAGTAGCACTTAAGGGAAAATCATGTAATCACAATGTACGACTCACGGGCATGCTTGACACCAACATATAAATATTCCAATTACTCTTAAACAATTATAGGGCGAGATTATACTAGTTTTAGTCAAATAGGCAGTGTATGAATGAAGATATAGCATAACGGTAGGAAAGGCGAAGTCTTCAATTAAGTCAATTAAGATCAAATAAGAAACAAAGGAACGCTAAGCAAGTAATTTCTAATTTGAGCAGGAAGAGATGAAACTAGAAGTTAGGAAATCAGATATAACAATTACAATTCATACAAGGGGAATATAAGGACCTAAAGATTCTAAAAGGGCAATCTATTTGCAAGTAAGTTCGAGTACGCACTCGTCACCTCGCGTACGCGGGCTACAATCAACATAGAAGACTCAATCCTAAGGGGTAGTTCCCCCACACAAGGTTAGGCAAGATACTTACTTCAAAGACGACAACCCGGTACTCTAAAATGGACTCCTCGGTTGAAAAGACCTTCGGACGGCTCAGAATCAACTAAAACAACTTCAAAGTACACATAAATCGTATAAGGAACTATTCCGAAAAATAAAGTTTCAATCTTTACAAAATTATAAAAATCAATCCAAAAGTCGACCCCCAGGACCGCACCTCGGAACCCGTCAAATTTTACAAAAATCTGAATACCCATTCCGATACGAATTCAATCATACAAATTTTATCTAATTCCGATATCATTTGGTTCTTCAAATCATGATTTTTTTAGTTTAGAAGTTTTCTTTCAAAACCCACATCTTTATCAACTAAAACTACAATTTAAATGATAAAATCAAGAACAAATTCATGGAATATATTTAATTCTAAGGGAAGAACACTTACCCATTCGATCTATGTGGAAAACCCTCAAAGAATCGCCCAGAACCGAGCTCTAGAAGTCAAAATATGATAAAAATGGTGAAACCCTCTGTTTTGAAAACTTATATTCTTCAAAGGCATTTTGTGCATCGCGAACGTGGAGATAGGGATGCATTCGCGAAGAAGGGAAGGTGAGTCTGCCCAGTTGTTCATTGTGAACGCGACAATGTGTACGCGAACGCGGAAAAGAGGAACAGGGACCTACGCGAACGCGTAGGAAGAGATGCGAACGCGAAGAAGGAGCTAAGGCTGCCCAAGAAATAAACCCCTTCGCGAATGCGACATGCTGAGTGCGAACATGATGAACAAGAGAGCAGGGCTTATGCGAACGCAGGAGGGATATACGAACGCGAAGAAGGGGAAATTGGGCTACCCAGAAAAGACCCTTCGCGAACGCGAGGGCTATGATACGAACGCAAAGCACCTCCACCATAACTCATCGCGAACGCGTTCGAGAGGACGCGAACGCGGAGAAGGAAATCAGCTGACAGATAACAACAGTGACAAATACGAGAAAAATGACCTGAAGCCTATCCGAATCACACCCGGGGCCCCCGGGGCCCCATCTAACCACTCAAACAAATCATATAACCTAACACGGACTCGCTCGAGGTTTCAAAACACATAAAACAACACCAATACGACGAATCAAACCAAAAATCAAACTTATGAATTATCAAAACTTCAAATATCAAAACTCGTGCCGAAATCTATCAAATCAACCCAGAATGACGTGAAATTTTGCAGACAAGTCACATATAACACAACAGACCTACAGCCATTCCTGGATTTCCATTCCGAGCCCGATATCAAGATTTCACCTATCGGCCGAAATCGCCGAAATTCTAACTTTCACCAAATTACCTCAAATCACTCTATGGACCTCCAAAACCAATTCCGAACGCGCGCCTAAGTCCAAAATAATCATACAAAGCTGTTGCAATTAACCAAAACTCATTCCGAGGCCTTTTTCACAAAGGTCAAACCTCTGGTCAACTCCTATCACTTAAACTTCAAAAATTGAAATTTGCCTCCCAATTCGACTCCGGATTATTCGGTAATTGAATCCAATCACGCACGCAGGTCGGTATACCCAATGTGAAGTTTTTCATGACCTTACGCCACCGAACGGAGTCTAAATTCTCAAAATGGCCGACCGGGTCGTTACATTCTCCCCCTCTTAAAATAAACGTCCGTCCTCGAACGTGCCAAGATTCATCTCGAACTCCTCCAATCACTGATTGCACGCTTCCAACACAAACCCGCGGGTGATCCCACGTCACCCCAACCTACATAAGCCGGATGACACAATCACAACTGCAATATAGCCTTCCCATCACCACCGATAAGCCTCATACCTCAATTTCTCACCTTCTACTCATTTCCAAATGACCCGATTCTAAATCTATATTCGACATTAGCCTCAACCAGTTGCATTGAATCATGATTATACCCATAAGACACGACCACACAGCATAGCATAGCACATCACACCTAGGCTCAAATAACACTTTTGATCACAATAGCTTCCCGAAATCAGCTCAGCATTGGCAATTAGCCTCACATTTAAGAGAACTCTGTTTCCAAGCCCCAGAATACTGATAATGATGCAATAACCATGAAGACCTCATTATTAGACACCCGACTCACCAAGACACAACTAACACCACCGGGAACACATCCCGCAAGCTAAAACTAAAGGAGCACATAACGAGAATGACTGAATACGAAAAGAGAACATATAAAGGAACTATCAAACAAGCACATAGGAACAACTACCTATCAATACTGACTTACAAAAGTAATATAACAAGGAAGAAGCAAAGCATACGAACAAATCACAAGAATCCCATCTTGATAAAATTTCCACCGCGGTACTCAACTCGGTCCAGACATATCGAATCACAAATATCACGAGGACCTCGCCCTCAAATCTGAATCACATACCAAAAATGTATCATACCAATTGAAATTCCCCACTAACTCATCTCGGCTGATAAAAATCATAACGCTCACTAAACTCACATCTCTATGGAGTATCAAATCACAGCTCGTAAACAAAATACTTAGGAAAAATCACATAAAGCTTACCATGATGAACATCAAAGACTCACTTCTAGTCTCACCACTATCAATGATGAATAAAACAACAATAGACACGGGCTACTACTCATAGAATTATCCCAACAGGAAAAAACGCGAAAATAGAGTGCAAAGCATGAAACTTACTCATAAATAAGCAACAAATAAGGGAAACTTGTCCCGGCCAACAGAACTATAGTTAAATACAAATGGTACCCCTCTTTAACACATCAAAACATACCTGGGTGACAATATCTGGCACAACGGCCCCTAGTTTACTATATGCAACACATCAATGGGTCGGACCTCCCCCTCTTGGGCGCCCTCTACTCACCTAAATACCCTACTATAACACACATGCCTGAATCCTGGAATAATCTCTCACTCTACGGCTAACATCTCCACACTCAAAACAACCCCTCTGCCGACGTGGCTGTGGAAACTGAACAATGCGAGTACTCTGAGACCCATGAGTACCTGAAACCCCATGCGAAGCTGGTGATGAAAATTGAACTGGCTGGCCCACAGAACCTCTACCGTGTCGTACCTTGGCTCCATAATAAGGACCGGTAGATTTATCCAGCCTTCAAGGCCTCCTTGTGTCACGACCCGAAATCCCACCTTCGGGCCATGACTGCGTCTAACGTTGAACCTGCTAGAC